>JAPYZF010000231.1:0-126514 GCA_030523045.1 Meteorus cinctellus | reverse complement strand
TGGTAAATACCTTAAATACCGGCATTGAACAAGTATCGACCTCTGATTTTCAGGGTAGGTACTAAACTTTTCAGGGTACAGTCACCATCAATTATGCCTCGGTCGGGAATTTTCCATTTTTATCCACTCTACCTATTATTATACTCATGGGAGAGTAAAAAACAGCGTGAACATAGGCATAATTGATGATGACTGTACCAATCAGGAAATTCGCCGTATATCGAAGGAAAATTACCGTCACTCTGGTGGCCGCCATGTTTGATTATAAATTTTCAGCGCCAAATATTTTACTCGTTGCATACTATACCGACAACTGTAATTGAATTATCATACTAGGTCGATAACGTAGATTCGCGATGAAATACGCGACTTCACTTGCATTGATGAGGAATCATTTTTAGTGTGACATATTCAGAAAAAATGCTACAGATCGATCAAATTCCATTCATGTTATGCATTCATAGATATGAATGGTGATCAATTCAAATATCCGACGATTTTGGGTAGATGAGTTTGAAAAGCTAACCTCAAAATTTTTTTCTCACTAAGAACTTGAATTATTAACGTTTTTTAATTAACGTGAGAATATGAATTGATTTTTACGACCATGACTACAGAATTTAACAAAGTTTAATATACTTATTCCGAAAACTCTCACGTAACAGCATTATATATGCATATTGTATAGTCGCGTATGTAGTTGGTGAAGTTGACGAATGTGTCGTGATCATGAGTGTCATTAGTGTCATTACTGACAACTAACCTGCAAGATAAATACAAAGATTGTATTGGATTGCTGATTGTGCAGTCTGGAAGCACTTGAGGAACATTTAATTTTCATCCTCGCAAACAATGTTGAAACCAAAGGCTCTCATGCAAGTTCTGAGTCAAGCAAACACTGGCGGTGTTGAAAATACTTTGTAAGAAATCCGATTATTTTGACTGTATCAAATAAACTACCTCTATGACTTCGTCCTACATATATTTACTCAGTCGTTTTCATCTCTATTGAGAAAGGAATTGAATAGAAAAAACATCAATTTGTAGATTACTTAGCCGTGATGGTGGACTCCTCGCTTACAGCGGGTATGGTGATAAAGATGCCAGAGTAACAGCTGCTATAACCAGTAATATTTGGTCTGCGTATGAGAAAAATGGTCGAAATGCTTTCAAGGAAGATGAATTACAATTTGTTTTGATGGATTGCCAGGTGGGTATCTGAATAATGTTTCAATTCTTCAGATAAACTCATCAATAAGTATTCGTAATGTCCATCTGTACAATTGTTACAGGAAGGCAAAGTGGTCATTACAGAAGTAGCAAATCTATTGTTATGTCTGTATGCAAGAGAAAATGTAGGTTTCGGACTGCTAAGAGAAAAAGCTCAAGCTCTTGCAAAATATCTTGACGAACCATTGAAAACAATTGCTAGTATGCCATAAATTGATTATTTTTTATTCCGTACTTTATTTTATATCCACAAATGTATATATCAAACACGTAGGAATTAAGATTTATTGGAAAATCGAACGATATTTGAATAAATTTGATATAGATTTCTTTGTAAATGTCATACAATCGTTAAATTAGATAAAATGCCTCGATTGTACAATTAAGTCTTTATTAGCTTAAATCACAACTCATACAGACAATTATGGTTTCCATTATTAGCATAATTTCCATACCACAATCCCATGGATTCTTCATACGGAACAGATGTACATGTATAATGATAGATTCACATAATATTTAGTTATAAAATTTGTCTGCATCAAATACTCTATAGAGAATCCCTACTCGGTGAGAAAATGATCTAAAGAATCAGATAGCATTGAATTAATATGTGATTGTGTGGGAAGGAATTTCAACTACGTTATTCAATCATTTGCTAACGAATTTATGGATAAACATGTATATGCATATAACTGAGGCGAATTCCGACTCTTATGTATTCGAATACATCGAATACATGCAGATCATGGTGTATCACTTCTCACGATGCAAAAAAACAATGTGAGATGACACAGTAAAATATTTATACCTTCATGAGTAAACTTCTAGCTACCAATTCGCATATTCAAAAGCTACATGTTCAGTACAAGGAGAGCGATGCATTGATGTACGTTTTTTAAGATGTTCTATGATGACTTGCTACAATGTTCGATGACGCTCAATCTTCTCATCATATTTAAGAATTATTCGTACTAAAAAACACGTATCAGTATTCATATATGTATAGATGAATGATATCCATACGTATGAATGTATTTATTACACGTCCGATGATAAACCATCTCCTGTTGTTAATATTATTTTACGAACATCTATATGAAAGTACAAATTCTTCCACCACATTCAAAATTTTTATGCACCTATACATGTTTTGTTACCCTCCGTACAATAATAAATCATATTTAAAGGTCAAATATTCCATTTGACATGTGACTATATCAATACTGAATCAGCCGCATCAATTTTTGAGCCAATGCAGGCTGATAAAAACGATTTAAATATATATGGATTTTGTGAAGAAGTTAATGAAAAGTTTAAAATTATTGCACTTCATATAATTGATCGGTATATATAATAGACTGGGGTAACGAGTATTATATCTTTCAATAATTCATCTGCATATTCATAATTTTCCCGATACTATGATATATCGAATTATTAATTCGACAGATATATAGATGTAACACAGAACATTCAATTTAATATCTATGATTTTATCGGATATTTTTATGTGTATATTACAATAAACTTACTTAAATCTCGTGTGACAAATTTATTTCGATAGGCCTTTGACAAGTGCGACATTCATGTCATCACAATTTATAATATATTATGAGATGATAATAAAAACTGGTAGAGTTCACAAAACCGCGATTTTTGTTTCATTCGGAGAATAAGTGTCATGTTTAAATGATGAGCGACAATGAGTTCTTGGTCCTGCTTCAAACTGGGAGGCTTTTATGATCTTATAAATGAGCATGAATCTCTATGATATCTTCCTAAATCGTCAGTTATGTTGTTCATTTTTTTTCCTTTCTCATTCTTGAATCAAACTATGACAATATGCAATGACCAATAGGTCAAGTCTCACAGATTTTCATTTCTTTTTTTGTTTTTTCCTAATATATAATACGTATATACAGCGGCAGTGCGCGGTTCACTTTATTTGAATTGTTACGCGATAAAAAAAGAACGTTAATTTTGTACATTTAGTCAGTACGAACTCAACGATCTGTTTTATTTTGAGTTATTGGGAAATGCTCCACACCCTAACTTCACTGTCGCGTATAGAAATTGGTATCCAAAACTTGATCATCATAAATGCTATTGTCCTTTCATCGTTTGTCAGCGATATTCTGTGACAATCGCGTAAATGTAAATTGTGACATTGTCATTTCAATAATCATATAATATCCACAAAGCAAACTTCGTGACTTATTTACATGTTGAAGAATAATGATTGATAAAGTTATGTCAAACAGTCTTCAGCATCATGCCGAATAGTTGGTCAAATTTGGGATTTAACCGGATATAAGAGGTAATATTATGTCCTGAGACTTACATACGTGAGCCCTTCTGTTGCAGTACCTAAAAATAAAGCCAGTTATTCTACGTTAATGTTATGAAATGTGAAGTCGGTATTCTGAATACATATAACCACATGAAATGTAACCACGAAATGGTATACAAAATTAAGACAGGTGGATTCAGTGGACCATAAAGTGAGTGGTAATCACATAAAAAAATGAAAATACCCATTTAAATACCAACTACTTATTTATTACACACATTCATCAACGTGTCAATAAATGGACACAAAAATATTTAAGAAAAAATGAAGTTTCATTACAGTATAGAATTCCATTAAACACTCATCACTGGAGATAGATACCCATAATTCTTGATGAAAATATGATGGCATATTGCATCCCTCAAAGCATCCCGTAAGGCAACAGAAAAAAAAAGAAGGAGTAAAATCAATATTGAAAACATGCAACAATAAATCATGCAAAACGCAGGATGAAAAGTAACCAAACCAATTGAAGATAAAAATCATTTATTCAATGTGCGTGCATGCTTTACAATAGTCATCATAATTGACTTAATAAATACCATTAGATTAAATTACACACAACACTATATATAATAAGACGTGCTCATGCAGACCAATAATAACCCGATTAGTACACATTAATACTCTGATTATCGGCAAATGATAACTTTACATCGCCTAATTTTAAAAAATTCCCAAAATACTCCTATGAGTCACACATAGGATATTATCAATTTTGCATTATAAACCACATGCATAATCAGAGGTATTGTAAAAATGCGCGACATATATAATCATAAATATAGTAAATTTGGTCTTTAAAAAACAGTCAAATGTGAGATTCGTAAACAAATATGTAATCGCGTTAGACGAATCTATCGAAGTCTAATACATTACTACATAATTGAGTCACTGTGATAAATTAATGTAATTAAATATGATTCTGAAAATCTACATACATATATATACACATAAATATATATATGTATTTATGTATGTATTTATGTATGTATGTATGTCATGGTAATATAACTTCCCACGAGTTAACTTTATATCGTTAGTACTTCCGTAGAAAGACAAAAATGTATATGCATTTGGAATCTACGCGCTATCCACGACTACTTTGACCGCATTGAGAATATTGGGAATGGGATATCGATACCTTAACTCGATCAGTAGACTCCTGCTCCTTGCTAGTCAATTGACTCGGCCCATATTCTCGGCTGACAACGCACAAAAATTCAGCATGGTCATCATTACCATAATTATATTGAGATCCAATATTTATGAGCTGAAAGACAAGGATGGTATGAAAAGTTTCCGTTTTATGTTATGCACATGAAAGAAAAAAGATATGGAAAAGCGAATAGCCAATCGGTATTCTTTTGAGTACTGCCTAGCAAGTTATTTTTTTTCTAATTCCTGAAAGAAATCAACAGTTCATAAATTTACCATGTGTCGACTTGTTTCATAATGGAATTGATATCAAAATAAAATGGATAACGCGGTAAATAGTAGCTTCTTAACAAACTAGCAAATGTGATAATTTAAAGTAAAAAATACATTTAGCCACCATATCATTGTGATATGATGATAAAAAATTCGCAAATGTATTTCCAAAATATGATTTCGAGCAAAATGAGATTCATAAGTTGTTATTACCTGTTCAAACTTCCATCCATCCGACATTGTAGATACCATTTGTGTAATTTCGTCTTCATGACATTGTAATACTCTGTAAACGTGTTTTTTTGAATCTCTCGACGGTCTCATATCTCTCAATATAATTCTTTCATTAACAAGTCGAATGAGTTCAGTAATATTATAAAATTCAGCTTCCTCCAATACTCCTTCTTCTGCGAGATCTTTATTTATCACTAATTTTCCATGACGTAAATAATTAAGAACTGGACTAAAATACGTTGGATCTCTGTCTATGAGGTATGCTCCAGTTTCATCCTAAAATAAGTGAAAACATTACAATATTTTGAGGTTATTCTGGAGAGATTTTGTTATTCGTGTACGTGACAAAATCAATATCTTCATTCATTTATTGCAACAAACTAACCTAAAACAAATATCATCCAATTGTTGACATAGAAAATTATAACAAAATCATAATATAAGATGTGGATATTTGGAATGATTAAGATTCAAATTACGCGGGTATTATTATGTTATGTCAACTAACCCTGTCCGAAATAAGATCTGAGTCTTCTTGACACAGTCGATAGAGGAATGAATTGGGATCCCTCGCTAATGTTGTCTTTGCGGTTAGAAAATATGTTCCACCAACATTTAATCTCACCCATTGATTATTACAACGTTTTGGAATCTTATGTTCTGTCATTTCGTGCGAATTCGTATCACTAAAGTCCGCCATCATTGAACTGATATTCAGCCAAAGAATAGTCTCCCATAGAAGCTCATAAGTCCATTTTTCGCGTACCCTGACAAGTTTAGTACCTACCCTGAACATCAGAGGGCGAAACTTGTTCAATAAAGCTGAGAGTATACAGTGAGCAGTGCCTCTACCAGCTTAGATGTTAACTATACAATCTTCTTTCTCCCTCTTTCTTACCCAATCAATGCAAATACTTATTCAATCATTATCTTTTGTATACTTATGCATAAAAACTCAAATATGAGTTTTGATTTTCGATTTCCGATTTTCGACACAGTACGAATTTCGTACTGTGTCGGGGCTCGTGTTCGATAATCGAATCGATTCTACCGAGCGCTTCTTGCGCCATATTTACATTCAAATATGGTGGTGAACGAAGCGGCCATTTTCTGTCCCGCGATTATTTGAAATCATATATTGAGTTATTCATAACTTGATGAGGGTTGAATAAATGTGAGAAATATAATATGTCATAAAATCTGTATTACAAAAAATAAATTAATTCACTCTAGATACAAAAATACATGACGAATTAATCGTAATAATACTCTCTATTCGGTGATGATAATTAAGATTATAGTGTCATCAGAATTGTCATTATACTAAAATACGATGGATCAAACACTCAGCTTTCATTATAATACGTTAGAAAATTTTTTGTGTGCCGCAAATGGATATTTCAGTGTACTCTATCAGTCCTGCCTCTAATATATTATGATATTTGTTACCGTATGGCTGCTTAAACTTGCACATTGTACTAAAACTCTATACAGAGAATAGAAAGTATACATAATAACTTTATACAATCCAGATAGCTCCTCAAATTATTTTTACTAGTATTAGTAAGTCATGTCATTTCCTTTTGTGAGTGTCTTCTTTTTGATACAAAAATCGAGAGCAATGAAGAGTGCTAATTCATCAAAGATTCTCAATCACACTGTGCACTTGTTTCGTCGTGCTAGAACAGTGTTCTGATATATTGATGTATATATATATATTTTATTCCTTAATAATATTATTGTACTCACTGTCATGTTAGTGCATAATAACAAGATAGGGTAGAATGTAGTTAAACAATTTCTAAATTTGGCAAGTGAATATCATTTAACGAGATTTTTCACAATTTTTGTACTGTTTCGGAAGGTCCAAGGATATCATGTATTACTGATGAAAACATTAGAGTGTAATTGTTTTTTTTTTCTTGTAAAATTTATCAAAAAAAGAAATTTGCCCTATACGCAAATGATGAATTGTAATTCCATGTCCTTATGTACCAAGTTCGCGAATGTCATTAAATACGACCACTAATTATTATGTCTTTTATCATGTACAAATTTTAAATTATAAATTTGATTTCGACAACTAATCCAATAATTAAAGATAGTACTATGAATTTCCTATTGAGATATGAATTATTTTAAGAAAGTAATCTCCTACCATTTATATTCTAATACCGTTGTACAATAAAGTGCTTTACAAGTAAAATAACTAGCCTCTTCTACAAAAAAAAATAGTAATAACTTTATACGCCGAAGGAAGCTATATTGCATGTCTATCATCATCATCAATAATTCATTTTTCAACACTTATCTTTGTACTTCATTTGAAGTCGCACTTGATGCAACTTCTCGTCATATTGACTCTGAAATTCTTTAAATTTTTCATCTACCTGCTTCTCCTGGGTACTTACAATATCGTCGAAATTCTGTTGTACTTGATTCATAACTTTATTATAACCTTCGATAATCCTTCTGCATTCTCCCATTAAGAACTTTTCTTTTTTCTCCGCCAGTTCCTGAACACAATAAAAATGATAAAAATTATCAATGCTATCATTAGACTAATATACGAACATAAATATATGATAGAATATATGGATTTCAGATATTACTTTGTAGTTTTGAGATGTCTTCTTTGCCGATTGATACTTTTGTTTCAACGAACTGATGCGATCCTTCAATGAAACGATTTCCTTCCTGAATTTGTCCTCCACCTCACGCAGTTGAACTATTTCGCTTTGCATCTTTGCCTGATTAGCCTCCATATTTTGCATTTCAGCAGCCCATGTAGACATTGCTTGAGCCATGAGGAGTTTCTTTTCATCAACATCACGTTCTTTTTGCTTGAGTTCTTTTTCCAATCTATCAATCTTAAGTTTACGAGCCAGCAGTTCCTGTTTATGCTCACTGAGTTTTGTTTCAATCATGTGAGTTACTATTTGCTCTTGGGCTTTGAATGAAGTTTGAAATTCTTTTGTCTTTGCAGCATATTGTGAATTCAATTCTCGTATCATACTCTTATAATTTTCTTCAATAACCTTCTCTTTCTCACGATGTTGCTCCTCAATTAGACGAAGCTCTTTTGTGAGTTTTTGTTCCATTTCATCGCGCACTTCTATTCTAGACATTTCTCGTATTTTTTGGAAGTCAACACCCTCAACTGCGTTACGAGGTGACAAGTTCAACTCGGCAGATACTTGTTTTTGACTTTTGACATACAATTCAAACTGTTTAGCTTGATTTTTCAATTTCGCTACTAATTGATCACGCTCTTCCTTAATTTTCTCGAGATCTTGTAGTCGCTGTAATTGAGCTTCTTTTTCTGCCAATTCTAACTCGAGTTGTTTCAATTTTTCTTCTTGGGATAACTCACTTTTCCTACGATCTTTGCTGTTATTCAGTTGTCCAGTTAATTGTTTCACAAGTTCTTTATACCGATGCAATTCTTTTTCTAAATCGTTTTGCGGTGCAGATAGACTGTCATTGCAAGTATTTGAGTTGCTCTCAAGATGAATTTGTATTTTTCGCCGGCATTCTGTCAACTGCATTTCCAATTCTGATATTTTTGTTCTGTACTCAATTTTATCCTTCAATAAACTGTCACACTTGCTCTTCAAACTTTCATTTTCTAACTTAATTTTTGTTGATGAATTTGTCTCATCAACCTCTTGAGTTTCGTTATGTTTCTTCAAGTTTATTATAATAGCTTCCTGTTTACTTATTTTCGATATTAAATCGTTCCGTTCAACTACTATACTGTCATGTTTCTTTCTCAAAGATACGAGTGCTATTTCCATCTGGGCCATTTTTATTTTTGTATCATCTAGTTCTGTTTGTAGATCTGTCATTTTTCGTTGTTCATCTACTGCGGTTGATAACTTTTCAGCTAATCTTTTGCAGTCGTCTTCAAGTTGGGCAATTTTGTCAGAGTGTTCTGAACAATGATCAGATAAAGGAATGTTTATCTGACGTTCAGGATAAGCATTACGTATTTCTGTCAATGCTTCTTCTTTCGCTCGCGCTATCTCTTCGTGTACTTTCTTTGTATATTCTGCTCGTTTTTTTCTCTCATTACTCAGATCTTTCTCCAACTCAATAGCTCTTTTCATTTGAGATTCACATTCATGAGTCAATTTATTTGATATTTTTTGTTGTAGCTCCAGCTCCATTCTCATTTGGTCCATATCTTGTTTCTGAGCTTCCAAATTCGCATAAGTCTCCTTCAGCATTTTAATTTCATTTCTATGTTCATTTATTAGTTGCTCCTTCGTGCCACATACATCTATATATAATTCTTTAACCCGATCAAGCTCTTTTTGTGTTTGTTCTAATTGCACTGTCAATTGCACTATTTCCGATTGTGCCTCCTGTCTTACTCGTTCAACAGCTTTTTCATGAATCTCCAAATATTCTTTATTGAACTCATCAACAATCATATTCTCTTGCTGCGCCAGTGTCTCTTGATGCATTCTTTGGATAGTCTCATCCTGATTTGCCAATGTCGTTTCGAGTCTTTGCTCAAGTTCTTTCTTTTCACGCAAGAGTGACTCTTTTTGTTCACTCACATTATTTAAATTTTCAGACAACCTCTGTATCTCTTTATTAGCTTCAACAGAATGATCTGTGATAAAAGCCTTCAGTTGCTGTTCTAAATCATTGACACGTTTTGCATATTTCGCGGCTTCTTGTTGACTCGTTTCAGCTATCATCTGAGCATTTTTAAATTCTTTGTCTTTTTGGGCAAGAATATTTTCTAATCGTGTAATTTCTTTTCGTTTCACAGCTTGGCCGGCTACGCATCTCTGCAATTCAATTCGTAGTTTATTCGTGTTATCCTCGCTCATTTTGTTTCGTGACTTGTTATACAATTCTCCTAGTTTCAATTGTCTAATTGAGTCAGACTCGTCTTCATACGTAGTCGCCAACAACGAATCATATTGTACAGTGTCGGATTTGGCAACATCTAACTTGTGCTGAAGTGTCCATAAAAATTGGGAAGAAATTATTAGAAAATAAGAATGGGCGTTTATCATTATTGTCTGATATGTATATATGAATAAAATTAAATGTTTACTTGTAATTCTTGAACTTTCGCCAATAGCCCATCCTTTTCTTCATTCAGCAATTTTATTCGATTCTGCAACTGCACCATTTCCTGAGCGTTATTTGTCGCCATAAGATTCCGACATTGATCTTGACTTTCTTCTAACGCCTGAGCTAAACGATTCATTGTGTCACCTTTTTCCACCATTAAAGTTTCATGAGCTCTTCGCACATCAGTCAATTTGTGCTCCAATGTGACGTAAGCTGATTCCTGAGATCAATTTTGACATGAATTTATTAGTAAGGATTATTTCACTAATTTCTATTAATTATCATCCTCATTTTGAGGATAGGAACAACAGGCAACATGCAATAAACAATCCAAATTCACTTGCCCAGACTCGATGACTAGTAAAATCCACTTTACGCAGCTTTACAGAGTGGATAATCATAATTTGGACTCATTCATTCCCATATACGTGAAAATTTGGCTATTATAGCAAAGTATAATTCTTACCTTTTCGTTAAGTTTATCTGTGAGGATGTCTATTTGTATCTGCATATTCTTCATTTCGATGGCGTACTTTTCTTGCGCTTGTTTCAAAAACTTTTCATGTGTTTTATCATTCGCCTGCAACGTTTGAACTCGTTCCAATATATTTATTTTTTGCTGAAGATCAGCAACTGAATCTCTTGATGTTGACAATTCTTTCATCAAATTATCATTAGTTTTTTCTATAACAGCTATTTTCTCCTTATAAGATTCCATTCGAGATTGCAATTCTACTATTTCAGCTTTTGCATCTACAAGAGCATTCTGCGTTTGAATTTTTGACAAATTAGCTCTTTCAATCTCTGCTTGCGCCAAGATGAGTTTCCTTGACAATTCATTCTGTTCTTCCTCTTTCTCCATTCGCAATTGTTGCAATTCGTCAGTTAATTGTTTTATTTCACGCATTCTCACTGAGTATAAAACTTCTAATTGTTCTTTACTATTATAATCAGCAGCTTTATAAGCATCCACTTCATTAGTTGGCCGGCCGTTGGGACTTGACTTATAGCAGTGATTGAAATGACCAGAGTTCTCGTCATTATCTCCACCACCAATGTTTCTAATGTCTGAATCAGGAATACTGTTGTCATATGATCCAATATAGCCATTGTTAGGATAATTCTTGTTATGAGCAGGATCATAATGATTTGACGGTGTGTTATAAGTGACAGGATAGTTGTCAAGCAATGTATACCCATCATTAATTTGTGCTCTCAAATCATGTGGGAATGAACTTGGATTGGTGAGACTTGGCGGCCTTGGTAGTTCATATGGACTTTCAGTTATAGAATTCAAAGAGTTATTCTCTTTATTATTATTAAGTGGTGTTCCCAGTTGACCATATACACCAAATTCTCTCTCAATATGTGAGATCGTTGGTCTTTTATTATCATCTGAATGTTGAGTGTACGGTGTACTTCTGACGTGATTAACAGTTCCATCCGAAGCATACATACCGAAATCATTTTGATACTGTGACAATGTTGGTCCTTTGCTAGACATAACTGATGGCACCGAGCAATTAACAATACTGCTATTGTCTATTTCTCTGGACGCATCATGAACATGACTGCTGTTGATAGAGCTGGCGTCATCTTCATCGTCCAAATCGTCAAATGCATGTGTCAAGAGGTCTTTAATCTGAAACAACATTTACCCATGCCATTGTCTTCTTTTTTTTCGTCGCGTTTTTTCCTATTTCTAACAAATCTCTCCAATCATAAAGTATAGCTGAGTAAATATCATAACAATACTCTCATGTATACTATAACAGCAGCGACTCCAAATTTATATACTCACTTCACCATCGCGTCGTTTGAGATCCTCTTGCTCCTCGTCCTCTTCTTGTCTATGAACTCCCGCATTTATGTGAATGCTATCGGAACCTTGAAACAGGCTTTGGCCAGGAGCCTCCAAACCCATCCGGTCTTGCATCCTGATTGAACTTTAGCGCATCAATTTCACCCGCAACATATCTATTGTTTATAATGCCATAACCTAGACGCAACAAGTGGCTTGTAAAAATGGTATCACATCCGAGGAAACCCAAATAAACGAACATCGAAACAAATGCCCGCGTTTATTTCGATTACTTCGTCGTATGATTTACAATGAACAAACACCACTAACCAACAAATTATCTTGATATTAAATTCACACTACAATCTTCAGGCTGCTTGTAAACAATCTTTGAAAAGTCAAATGGCATTGTGGGAAGTGGACACGCGGGAAGTGACTTTTCCGGATATCTTTCAATTCCCATTGGCTCATTCCACTCACCACTTACTTCCCAATTTGTGAAAAATTACTCGTTATATATATACAAAACTACTTACACTGAAATAAAGTAAAATAGAAACTGAATTATACAGTATATATTATCAAATAATTGAACATACAATAATAATGCGTGTAGTGATTCAACGAGTGACGAAAGTATCCGTTTCAGGCAGGTTTTTTGAGGTTATATAGACGCCAGTTTGACTTTGCGTGTGTGTGAGAGCGACTACGCATGTATTCATGCTTTTTATTCCCCCCAATTGCACATACATACACACATTTAATATCTATGGATGTTTGTGTGGATATATTGTATATATAGAACTACAAAAATGTAATGTGTACATGACCAAAGCTGAAGGATTCGTTGGATCCAAATACATACATGAAATTCTGCCTATTTCTGTTAAATATCCGTTTGAATGATGGAGGCAATATTCTTATTTATTGATTGGTCATGAGAAAAAATTGATGATATTTCTTTGTTCAATATTGGAAACTACTTGGAAATGTATATTTGAATAAGCAACATTTTTTATTAGATTTAACTTGTAGTTATGTACATAATGTATGAGACTAGACTATGTAAACTTGTATATGTGTGAGTTCCATGTGTATTTCATACATTTATGTACATTCACATATGTACGATGTTTGGGAGCGTGGGAACTTGGAACACTTGAAAATGACTCCAGCATCATTGATTCTGCTTGAATAAAAAACTGAAATAATAATGATATGTAGAAAACTGTTGAGCACATGTTGAAGCTATAGTTTGCTATTGCTGTAGAGGTTCCGAGCTTAATTGGGGATAATTTTGGGGTTTTATACATGAATGCACGATGGATTCATATCCCTGATTATGAAATAGCATTTGGAATATTCAAAAGTATTTGAAAGCATTGAAGAGTGATTCAATTCAAATCGTTTCGAATGCTGCTTCATAATTAGATATATGGATGTAATGAATAGTTTTCATAAATGAAGATTTATTTCCAACAGTGGATGGAGAGATAATCAGCAGTATTGGAAACGGTTTGTGTGTTTTGGTTGGCATAAAAACTGATGATACACAAGCAGATATGAAATATATGTAGGTTGTTATATACTATGAATTATGAATATTCTTTAATATTATGGAATATTTGTCTAACATATCTAATAATTCATTCAGCGCCAAAAAAATACTGAATTTAAAAGTTTTCGATGGAGAAAATGGGAAAAGATGGTCCGCCAATGTTATGGATAAACAATACGAAGTTTTATGCATCAGTCAATTCACATTGTATCATGTGATGAAAGGGAATAAGTTAGATTTCCATAGAGCAATGCCTGCATCATCAGCAGAGCCATTTTATGCAAGTTTCCTCACTGAACTTGGACAAAATTATAAATCTGAACGTATTAAAGGTAATAATTGTTTGTTTGCATAAATTATTCTTTACTATATTTTCAATTGATTTTGATTTAATAGATGGAAAATTTGGTGCAATGATGGAAGTTCACATTGAAAATAGTGGGCCTGTAACATTGGAAATTGAATCACCAGCCAAAGAAAATGTGGCAATGTTACCAACAAAATAATGTATTATGTAATGTATATTTTATTATATACTGAAATACATTATCATATACATTCACTCCCACGTAACACTCGTTAAAGTAGTTACATATATAAGAATACATACTTCACGACGATAAACAAATTCAAACAATTTTGAGTCCTGATTTTTTCAATGTCGATGTGGTATCATATCTACAGACATTACTCTACATGCGGTGCGATGTGCATCGTGGCTGTCAGTTGCTGTCATCTGAGCGGATTATACACACATATATATGTATAGGTGTATAAATGTTGTGATAAACATGTGGGAATTCTAATGACAATGTACAGTAGAGAAATTTAATTTATTGAATTTAATAGAATGAAATGAGGTAATTGATGGAATAATATATTACAATCAATTAATGAATAATATATTCATAATGGACTTGACGACATATGCTAACCTGAGTCTAATTTAATTTTCACTCTCGACGAAGGTATTTATAATCAAATATTAATATATTAATTGCGCGAATCCGAGAAAACGGATTGAGGGTCGAAATAATGGAAAGAACATCAAAAACACAAAATACAGAAAAAATGTCCACGAAATCTAATACAAGTGTAAATGATGATGTGGTGGACGTGACAAAGAGTGATAGTAGTGTTAATAAAAGTTCGCAAAATAGTCGAGGTACTGAAAAAGTAAGTTTGATGTTTATGTTTTGTTGAAATTATTTTAAAAAATAGGTATTGATAACGAGGTAGTGAATGAGAAAGTGGAGATGATTTATATATTTTCATGATATCCAACAGAAAGATAATACACAAAAAGTGAGTAACGGTGACTCTGTGGTTGAACTGAAAACTCAACTTGGTACATTGATGAACTCTTTGGCCACTTTGTCAGCCGAAAAATCACGAATGGAAGCAAATTTTCAAGCAGATAGAAGACAATTGCGAGCTGAACGCGATGAGGTAGGAAGCTACATCTTGAATATAAATTATCAATCATCAGTGAGTATTGCACGATTCGAATTTGATGAGAGACATTTATGTTTCAGTATGAAAAAGCGATAAAGGACTTGAAGGAGAAGTTGAAACGAGCGCAACACAATACTCAGACTGAGGTGGAACATGTGAAATACAAGTTAATTATGGAACGACATGAGAGGGACAAAAATCAAGCTGATAATTCCGCTATGATTAAGTGAGTACCCGTAAAAACCGATCGGGTAATCAAAACCCGAAGGGCGAAAAGTAAACCCGAGTGTTCGTGACGAAACTTCAGCTGATTTCTCTGGAATTTAGTTGAAATACTGTTGCAATCGAATTAAAGTCGAAGATCAGTATTTTAGTTGGGGATCAACTCAAAATGGACGATCGTTACAAACATCACAATATAATCTAATTCGAAACTCATTGAACTGCACCGTCAGTAAGACATTGATAATCCCAATAGAAAAGTTAATTTTTATTAGTGTTAAACCATGAAAGTTATTGATGGGACAATATATTATCGATTCCAATGTTACAGGGAACTACAAAGATTAGTGACGGACGAGCGTCACGCAAAGCAGTCATTGGAGCAGCAATTGAAGGAATTAAAAAGCCAAGTCGCTGACAAAACCCAAAATAAGATTCTCGAAGCTGAACTTGAGATAGCAAATAATAAACTCAGACAAGCAGAAGCAGCAGTAAAAGATACACCACCCATATTGTTATCTCTGCAAGCGGAAATAGCAACACTGAGAAAACAGCACAGGAATGCAATTCACGAAGTGAGATTTCATGAAAATTAATAAAATAATAACCAATGGTGATCAATATTTTCTGAAGTATGTAACTTCCAGGAACGTAAGCGAGCAGCTGTTGCAGAGCAACGAGCGAAAACTTTGGAAGCAGCTCATGAAGCTCGGGTAGCTGGATTGGAAGCCCGACTTGCTGAACTTTCCGAAACAGTTGGCGGTTACGATCGGTTGAGGCATCAAGATCAACAGGCTATCCAAAAACTCAAGGAGCATTTATCTATTCTACAAAAATACGAACATAAAGAACATAGTGAAATGAATTGTACGCAAGACCCTAGGAAAATTGCCGCGAAAATGGAAGAATTATATATTAGATTGATGGACATGAACAATGAAAACAATTGTTCGATAAACATGAAAGGTATAAATAATTGAATGCACATTCTGTAACTTTATGGTATCTTTTATTATAAAACCATATTTCATTTGTAGAAATTTTGAAACGCCTTAAATTTCACGATCTAGAAGAAAATTTAGAATACAAAGAAAAGTACGATTCATTACAGCAAGAATTTGACAATTATAAACAACAAATGACAATGAAATTGGAATCAATTGCGAAGAATTTTGAAACAGAGAATAAACAAGTTGATAATACTACTGAATTACAATTAGCCAAGTCGCATTGTAAAAATTTAGAAGAAAGAATACGAATGTTAAACAGAGAACTTAGTAATAAAGAGAAGGAATTGAATATGAAGTTAGAGCAGCAATCTCAGTCATTCCGAAAAGAGCAAATAGCATTTGAGCGTATTTTATCGCAGAAAGAAGCCGAATTCCGTGGAAAAATTGGTGCGTTAGAGCATCAATTATTGCGCCAACGTGAACGATCTCTTACTTTGATTGAAGAAAAAGACAAGGAAATTCTAACATTAAAATCATCATTTCGTGCAATACTGATGAAAGGAGAAGTCGCTTCAAATCCTATCGCCGATAAATCATCCAACGGCGCGGAGAAAGGAGTCGAACAGTCATCGGATTTCATCAATTCTTTAATAACAACTGACAGTCCACCGTTGTTGCACTACGCTCAGGAATTGGCGCGACGAGGAATCCAAGTGTCGGGTCTGAGAAAACAGAATAGTGAATTAGAAAATACTCTGCGTGAAGTTCAGCGTGATTTGATAGCATCCAATCAACTACACAAAGAGGAAGTGAAAGAGTTAGAAACAAAGATAACCAGGTGAACACATATTTTATAATATGGTATTAATTTTAGGTCTATCAATAATCAATTTATCTCTATCAATAATTATTCTCATTTAGATTGGAAGCATATAAATCTCGAGAAGGTGCAAACTTGGAATATTTGAAAAACGTACTGGTAAACTATTTAACTAGTACTGAACTCTCCAATAAACGTCACATGTTGAATGCAATCGCAACAGTACTTAAATTTACCCCTGAAGAAATGGAGATGATACAAAAGGTGAAGTGACGCAAGTCTTGTACGATGATAAAAAGACGTAAGTAATTTCGGCGATGCTTATGAAGAGCCAAAAGGTTACATGGGCATTATCGAAATATTTGAATACATCCCCCGTCTCATAGACGAAAATATTAGTATTGTCATTATTACACTGCTGTCAAATGTTCCATTATACATCAGACAGGATAATGTATAGCATAAGTTATCAAATATTTTTGGCTAGTGACACAAGAAATAGCTTTCTCGATTATAGAATCTTCATGATAAACACGACGTTTTATGACAAGCCATTCTCGACAGGGATGACTTTTGTATCACGAATCATTACATATTGTTGGGTCAATAGATATTACTTTTTATATAACTGTATAATAACGTGCGTGTGTATTGAATATATGTTGAATAGATGAACACTAAAATGTTAATGAAAAGCTTCAAGATTTCACATTTAAAGTGAACTATTGTGATCATCTACATTTCATTTCACACTAAATCAAAAGCGACGGTTGATATCAGAAGAGTTAGACAGATGCAAGTGTAGTTTTCTAAATAATAGATGTAATTTATTCACCATTATAGATGTATTTGTATGAATAATTGAGAAAAAAATTCACGAGGAGAATATCGGTCCCAATGAAATGATTAATTGTTATGAACACACAAAAAGTGATAATATATGTAACATTTAGGATCTATTGCAAGATTTAATATATGAATTGTCATTGGAAGAGCTTTCTCGAGTTTTTATATCGATGAGGAATCGGGAGAAAACTACAGTCAAATAATTCAGATATAGAAACCATTCGCAAACTTCATAATGATTATAAAAGATACAAGCAAACGAATGGTTTTAATGGTGGTCCCCCCCAAAAATTCCCATTGCAACAGTCTTGTAATATAATTGCATAACATAGTGTATCTAATTTATTACATCAATATTTTTACAAGGAAGAGTTGTTTTGTTTGGCATTGGAAAAATATTCTCAAACAATTTTCGAGGATGTACGATCCTACAAACGTGCGTTTTAAATATGTATACATATATGTCTTTATCATAATCATAATTGATATTGCAATGTTTTTGCTGCATATATTTATTTCAGGACTGACATTTATTCACATATATGCCAGTCCTGAAAGATTTATCAGCAAGTTCACAATAAACCCCCTACTGTCTTTGTAAAGTACTGTGATCCACATCGTCAACCAAATAATCAACACGTCATGTTGATTGAATCAACCCTAGAGACATAATGATGGGACAGTTGATGGATTCATTCATATTTGATAATACATATTAATTGCGAGGATTCCTAATTTTCCACAATGAATGTGAAATGATCATCCCTCACTCAATCAACGGTGAAAAATGAATCAAGCAAGAATTTGTTGCCGAGAGAAATAATTGGTTTGTATTTTCAGATAGGAACATGACTGTTTCTCTGATATTTATGATACGATTAATTATATTCTCATGTGGGATCTCCGGAAAAAATTATAGTGCCTGATAAACGTGCAAAATATTGATCTATTCATACATCAGTCGATTCGAAGCATGAAAAAGCAGCGATTGTCGATACAAATTACAATTTTTTTTTCCATCTTCGTTTTATTCATTAACAGTTGGAGAATATCTTCTCATCAGATCTTGTCATATAATAATAATAATAATGTGTGTTTTAATATTGATGTACAATCTTGGATATATTTGTTATTTATTTTTCGTGTTTATATCTGGTAAGTGGCTGCAACAAATGCATCATGTTATTTTTACAATGCTGGTCACGTAATATTAATGTACAGAGGCCCTTCATAATTTTTTTTTTCCTCGAGAACAATTCATCCGAATGTACGTCAGGCAAATTTCTTAAAATTCATCTTGAACACTTTCTAAAAAATATATATGCCGAAAATTCTTTGATCTGTCGTTATTGTTTCAACGAACGCTATGAATTATTTCATTTAAATTTTTACTTCTTTTTCCTCCAATCTAATGTTTCAATTACAGCGAATGATACAATAGCTCTTCATTTTTGATAAGGCAATACAACATATTGGAAGTGTTCACTACCATATGACGTTTTTACACTTCACTCTTTTTTTCTCGAAGAGGAAGTATATGTGTGTATATATATATTTATATATATGAGTTTATGATTTGTTTCTACTTATTCAAATTTGGAGCTACAGTTGTGAAGAAGATTTTAGGACAGCAAAGAATCTTATTTCAATTAGTCGCTTTGAGTCACGGAATAATTGCATTATTATAATATATTATATAGATAATTTGGTGATAGTAGTCTACCTTTCACGAGGCATGAAGAGAAAAATTATTCAGTATCTGCCATAAAAATGCTCATGATCTCAAAGAGTATATACACGAAATAAAATCACGGAATATTAATCGATCAAATCTTCGCCGTCCTTCTTTATTCTGTTCCCATCAATCGATGGCTATTCACAAAAATTTTCACATCATGTGCACGATGATGAAAATGGCCGTTCTGGTAACTTTTTTCCGATAAACTGAGCTTCACACGCAAGAGCATTTGCAGTGTATAGTTGTATCAACACAAACATACGTTTAGCATAAATTAGATAGAAGACAATGCAATTTGGTGACGATTTGAATTGGCGATGGCATCAGTCTATGCTGCCCGAAACTCTGCTTCGCAGAAATTATTTATGTACATTTACAAATACATATTAATGATTGGCCGGACATGTATCAACACGCGCATCGTGCACACATCATTTTCCACGCTTCTGTTTTTCATCTGGCAATTTATAAATATGCACATACATATATGTTTATGGATTGATAAACAACTGTATCAATGTACAGAGATACATCACTATTTTTTTCCGGGTAATACCACTTTCATATATGTGATATTCTATCCATAACACCATACTCGATTAGTATATATTTACGTAACAGGTTTAAACATATTTCAGAATTAAACATGAGACAGTAGCATGTTAATTTTAATAGTAATAATAATAATAATGAACGAAGAAACTAAAATTGTGTTATGGTAAAAAAAATGATAATGGAAACAATAAAAAATGTGTGCATTTTGGCGAGCACGATTGCATAATGACTCTTCCACTGGTCTCTTCTTTTTGTCCTCTGTTTTATTCAACAGTTCAATCGACAGGATAAAAAATAATATAAAGATAATAATGATGATGTAGTGACGAACAATGCCAGTTGAATAGCCGCCACATAACTTTACTTTTGCTCTTCTAAATCACAGTCACTTGGTATGGCTGCTATACGTAACATAAGGCATTTCATCACTATATTTTCTTTAATAGAAAGGAGTGAAAATTAAAACAAAGACTATCGAAGCATATATATTCAAATGAATCTTATGAATACTGGAAAGTAGCTTATTAATTTGAACAAGTACAAAATTATTTTCGATATCTTCTTTTTTTTTTCTCTTTGAGCGAGACACCACAACGAGAGACGTTTTAGCGCAACTCAAATTTCTTTAAATGTCATTTCATCAAATTTAATTCCATAATGAAGTGGATGTCACCAGAAATTTACATAAATTCATCTATTTTCGATGGACAATATTGTCAAACAATCAGTAAACAATATTCTTCAAAAACCATTTGATTTAAAATGATATGCGGAGGAAGCACATTTTCGTTTTGGTTAATTAATTGATAGCGTGTATTTGATGAACGAAATAAAAAAGACAGAAATATGGATTAAAAAAGATTGAATGGTTTACCGGTAAACAAAAAACGTCCCTCGTTCCACATTCCAGTTATGTCTGTTCCCGTTGAACTCACTCAGCATGAAAAACAATAACTTGAGTGCTGACATCATTCACATAATATATGATATATATGGTATATACAAATAAGAGTGATAAGACACTTTATGGGGGAGGATAAACTTAACGCATGAGGGGGGACAGTCCCGAGTACATCATTATGTGCACAATAAATCATACTGAGCTTGCCTTCTCACTTTTCATTGTCGTTATTCTACACGTTATAACGATGATATTATGAAAAAGGGGAGAGGCTAGCAAAGGATGCACCCATTATGCATATGCTTATATACATCTATTTGACAATTTGACCTCCAATGTGGGTTTTTTTTTTCTTTTCATCGTGTCGTTGTGATCTAAATCAGATTTTTTATACAAACAAAATGTCAAATGAGAAAGAAAAATAATAATTGTAATGATAATAATGTTTCTACAATAATTGTAACTTATGTGTCCCATATCGCGAGTTGTTAAGTTCACTTCGAAATTTGTTATTTCATCAACATTTTTTCACTAATTATATTATATATTTTACAGCCAAATTCAACAATCTTTCACAAAATTCAACGCATTCCTTTTTTACGACGATCCTGATTTGGTCAAGCATATAACAAAAAAAAGGAATTGTAAAAAAATCATGTACAATAAAAATTATGACATTATGAGTATTAAAATTAGGTTCTAGAAAAATAACACACCGTAGTTTGAGGAAATTTACCATCGACGAAATCAATGCAATGAATGTGTCTAATATAATCGGGGGAAAAAAAATATTATATAACGCCTCAGAATCCCCACATAAAATTATTGCCTGAAGAATGCAAATATCCAATAAAGAAAAAATCGTTATTTAAAAAATGATCATTTTTACAAAGCCACTAGCGCATATTTCTCGGAAAAAATATAGCACGAAAGAACCGTAACTGAGAAATATTTGTTCGAAGCAGAGCACTTGTACAGAGTTGAAAGTCTGAAAAACCAAAATCGAATTTTAGATTGTATATGATTTAGTACAGATTATTATTCTCAGATGCGAATTTTCGAATTAGAAAAAAAACTACTATTTTTTGAAGAGAGTCATGTAACAGAATTAATGGAAAAACGAATGTTCCATTTGGAAAAGACATTCCCCAATCAATCGTGAGAACAATATAAATTGATTGTTAAGTGTATGGCGAGGCAGTAATTGGAAGTAAAATTCTTTCCAGTCATGGCGGAAAAAAAAAGAACGTAGACCGTTTGTAATCGCCATAATAATGACAATAAAAATAGTAATATTCATATTAATAATATGATAATAATATACAAAGATATGAGAAAAATGACATTAAGAGAGCCATAAAACAATTCTGTGAATGCGTTGAATTTTGGCAAAGCTTTAAAAACAGTCGATAAGTACTTTCAGAAATATCGGAAACAGGTTACATACATATTTGCATAATTTTTTTCACCCAAATTGGCAGTTAGTTCCTTATTACCAAAGTAATAAAGAAACTAACGTATACACTTCCTTTTTTTTGTGGCTGCACAATGGCACGTTTTTCTTTCCTTCATTCTACTTTTAGAATGTACGATACGAAGATAATCTATGGTCTATCAAAAAATGCCTCAGTCCCAAATTGTCAGAACTTGGCGATAAATAGTCATTTCAAAGTTCCTGGAAAATTTAGCAGTACCCATCGGCCAATACCACAGATTTTATGTACAATGAAAATCGAACACGATTGCGATTACGTAGATTTTGTGCAATGTATAATATCGCTCCCATTCAATAGAATTCTCTCTCCCGGCGGTTCTTAATAGTATATATGTATAAAGTATAAACTAAATTTCATAAACTCTGATTTTTCTTTTTTATAATCTGTTTCTACATTAATCCTAATAATTATTAATTACAATTCTTTGTCCCACCATGATATAACACTATTCTCTTCGGCTCACGCTTCACTGAATTATCTCAGTATTATTCAACAATGTTTAACAATAGTGTAGGCCTTTAAAATTTACTCCTGGCGTATCAATTTACAGGAATCAGTCAGGATAACAGATGAAGGCAATCTCAACACTGATTTCGTGTTGTGAGAAATATGAGCGACATCATGCGAATACTCGTCAGATTATTGTGCACATCAATTCCTCTCTTTCACAAATTATCAAATGTTATGAGAGCAACAATGCATCACACACATACATATGGAATTAATAGTAACTGATCGCTGTATATTGATACACCCTGAAACGTCCCCCCTCCCCCTGCCCATTCTTCATAATGTTCTATACAGGTTCCTTGTTTATTCAAATTGCACTAGTTTTTTGCACGGAGAAAATACGAGATTCCGTACTTTATACGAAAAACAGAACGTTACTGATGTTGAAAGATTTTCATTATTACCAGTCCATCGGTTCAAACCTCTTCAAAGAATTATGATGTATTCATGGTGTCGAGTGAGAGGATTCAAAGTATCACAGTTGGCATATGAGTGCTAGCTGCCACTACTGCTAACAGGCAGTGAAAGTGGAGCACCCATCGATGTTGGAAGTGCTGTCAAAGGTCCTGTAATGAATTTATGATTTTGAGCATCGACAATCTCCTATGATATTTATAAAAGGAATTATTTACACGTTATTGATAAATGTTTTTACCAGTAACATTTGGAGAAGCCTCTGAGGCAGGTAAAGGACTGACGAGATTGTTGGCACTCATTGGAATTGAATTGGCCTTCAATTTCTGTCTGACTTCGCGAATTTTTAGTTGCAAACTTGTTTTGTTCGGAAATATATCCGAATGCTTTGCTTGAAAAGTAGTGGTAGCATGCGTAGTTGGAAAATAGCCATGTTCTTGGAATAATTGCATTACAAGTTGTCTTCTTTGCTCCAAAACTTTTCTTGGACCACGTTCATTATCACTTCGAGCACTACCAATCGCACTACCTGTACTACCGCTTGGAGTCTTTGGCGTCCTTGGTGAACTTGCTTCTGTATCACCACCTAACTCAGAATTCAATCTGAACGCTTCAATATTGAAGTCAGGACCGAAAAATGTATTCCCAGTCAGTTTGACACTTGCTGTGGACTTTGGTGTTGCTGATACAGACATATCCGACTCTGTGTCTTCATCATTCACTGTTTTATTTTAGGAGAATTTATTTTAATTAATGATGTTTCAATACACAACAATTCGTAAGATAGAATTTCGTTACTCACGTGTTGATCTGTGAGGCCCCGGACCGGACTTCTTCCGATAACACTGTAGAGAAGAAGATAAACTTGCTGAATGAAGACTAGTTGTGCCAGGAGTATGGGCTGAAGAGCACGCTGGTGTATTCAAACTAATCGCACTTGGACTCTGTATAACTTCAGGTTTGAATTCAGGTAGCGAAGAAAACTTCTCTTGGAAGTTCACCTGCTCGAGAACTCTGAAAGAAACACAGACAGGGAAGGTTATATGATAATGAAAGCAATTGAAAAAGAAAAATTAACTCTACCAACCTATCCATTCCATCTTCAACATTTTTTTTGAAGAAAGATCCTCTCTTCGTGGACGGGGATGGAGAAGCCAGAGGTTCAGCCATATTTTGTTGCTTCTGTACTTCTGAATTGGTCATATTTCTTTGTTGTCGATTGTCAAAATTCGGAGTGTTCACAGATCCATGGTCAGCCGCGTTTGATTTAGGAGGCACCGCTGTGAAATACATCAACATTTCAATTAAATAAACGAAAAAAGAATCAGAATAGTTATTTTTTCTAAAAGTTTATGCGTGCATGATGGAATGATAGGGTGGAAATAATTTATGCGATAGAAAGATAATATGAAGACAAAAAATCACCCAATGATTGCCGTCGCTGTAATGGTGCACGACCAAGTTGTGCCGGTGTAGGTGCAAGCATAAATGTTCCTTTAGTCTGCCCTCCGTCAATATTTCTGCCAACGGATTCTTCCATAGAATAAGAACCACTCGATGTATGTTCAGTACTGTTCTGATTACTGGTGTGAGGTGTGTGGGGAGAATGTGGAGTCGATGGTTGATTGTGTTTCTCACCAACTGACACTAGATGCATATGAATATTTTCTATCTTTTCCTGTTCTGGTTTAGAATTATCAACTGAAAATGAAATTTATATGATGAATGATGATAAAAACCAAAATGAAGAAATGAGTGACAGGAAATCTATGGAAAATTTACCATGAAATTGCATGTGATTATTCAATATGACATTGTCTTTTTTCTCTGATTCAGCCAGTCGAGCAATTGAATGACCAATATCACGATGGCTCGGTGTGCTCGGATTTGAACTAATGATCGGGTGGGATTTCGTAACAATTACACTTGGAGTTTCAACTTTGGCGCCAGTGACAAAATTTTGAACGGGAATATTGCGATTCCCACTTTCTATAATGATACGTTTACGAAATGAGATGATCTGCTGAGTAATTAGTTAAACAATGATGGATTTTCACTTATTATTTACCTGAGATGGGTATGTGAAAATTAGGTATGTACATTCTCTGATGTTGAACAGTTGGTCCGATGTACTGCGGGCTATGTTGTTGCTTTGAAACAGCGACCAAATCATTATTGAGTAATGTGAGTGTGAGAGGGGGTTGATAAGAAGCAACTGATGTTTGGGAACGGTGAATTATACTCGATGACTGTAAAGGCTGCTGCTTCAAAACAGCCATCATCGATTTAGATCCAATCTGTTAGTTATATCATTACATTGAATGCAATTTGTATATTTTATCGACTGTTCTTTTCATGCTATTCAGAACTTTTTTACATTCTTTCGAGTTGTGAGAAAGAATGTTTCTTAAAAATATATATATGTATTATGCTTCAAAATTTACCGAATGTAAAACCGATGCAGCGGTTAATTTTGGCATATTTCTACCATTTTCAGGGTGTACGCTCGCCACCAGATTATTGACACTATACTGCGCAGTATATTGCTGATCACCTTTGATAGGCTCGGGTTTAATGACTTTCGGCGATATCGGCATGGTAATGAAAGCACCTCCTTTTGGTTGAAAGCCCGAGATACCCGTTGGATTTACGGGACTGTGATAAGGATATGCAGATAATACCGATACTGTGCCACCTTTATCCATAGAGGCATGATGATATTTTGTCGTTGTCTCAATAGCTGTCGATGGTATCAATGCTGGAGACAAACGGATTGAATTATTCACATGTTTGTCTTTATCGACATAAAACGAAATAAGTTCAGTCACCGAGTACTTTTCCATTAATTAATTAGCAGAGTTACTATTGTTTACAGATGTCAAACTTTACCTTTGATTGGTTTAGGTCGACACGTTACTTCCGCATTAACACTTTGACCTTCCAATTTCTGACCACCAACCGGCGAATATCTAGGTTGCGATAAGTTTTTTTCAGTATCCTCTTCGCGGTTATCACCACAACCACTATTTTGGACAGTTTTTTCCTGAGATTTCTGTTCTGTGTCAGGTTGGATATCTTCACAAATAACCATTTGTTGATCGTCGTCAGAAGTATTGGTTTCTTCTTCCTGTTTTATCACGGAATCATTGTGATTAATTAGTGTTTTGGGCTCGCATACTCGAGATTGCTGTGGCTGCTGAGGTGGATGTGGCGAATTTACACTCTATAAATGGAAAAGACGAATTATTCCATAAGTTCCAACTTTTCATGCTCCCATGATATAATATTATTTTACATTCCGGATAATTCATCAATTTTACCTCTGCATTAGATGAGGTATCATTGTAAATTGTAGTTGGTGGAATATACATTTCATCTGCAGGACGCGGTGTAAGAGGTACATCTTCAGAGGATGGTCCCACATCCGTTTCTTCTCCTGTACTATTCAATTTCCCCCTCGATTCATTGCCTTTAAAACTCGTTGTTGACGATTTTCTTCGGTCTTTGCTGCACCATTTCCAGTCGGGGTGTGCTTTAAAGTGTGCCTCCTTCACTTCGGATGCTAAGTCATGATATTTTTGCTTTTCTTCCGGACGGAGAGCGTACCACCATTCACCCAAAATCTTCGAAACTGTACGATTATCCTGATTTGGATGCCTTTGATGTACAACTGCTCGGTGACGTTTTGAGAATATCATGAAAGCATTCATTGGTCGCCGGATTCGATCCTTGGTCTGCAAAATAGTGCTTTTTACAGTTGACTATGACGTAACAAACAAACAAACATGAATATTGTCAGTTTCTGCCATGATGTCCGCAACATTAATGAATAAGTGCCACATTAATTTAAATATATGGGTTGATATTTGTCGTGTTTCTGTGTACCTTCAAGGGGCTTTGTGGTTCCTTGCTATGCAGGGCACTGAGTGATTGACTTCGACGTTTATTCGAATTGGCTTCAATTTCAGCAGGTGTGGTTGGTTCTGCTTCAAAAACATCATCATCTTCTTCCTCAGCCATTGTGATGGGATCTGGACCAGGCTCAGCAGGCTCATCACCAACATTCTCCATGCTCACTGGTATTGGTGGGGCACTAAGGGGTGGACTCAATGCCGATGGTGGTGGGCTCACTTCCGGCTGATCTAATACTGTCGTCTGCCAGGAAAAAGCTGCAATGAAATGGTTGGGTTAGTGGCGATGAATGTGGTTAGTAGCGCAGCATAGGAGTAGCAATCTGGTGGATAAAGTTTCCGTGCCAAGATGAGATATAGATCAGTAGAAAAAGGAAGAGAACCATATGGAGTTCGAAAAGACCGATATTCTTAAATCCACATGAAACTGATGTGTAATTCTTAAATCGTAGAGTGTCATCCAGCAATTTATTAACCATCGATTCCCATGCAATTAATTTTGATGAAAGACATGGAAAGCGCTAGTCTCTACCCGAGTAACAAGGAAAATATTGTGGCTTAAGAAGATAGCGAAATTTGATTGAAGAGAGAACGGTAGTCGAAGCAGGGTGAGTCCAGAAAATCGCGCATATTACAGTTATCACACGTCCTTTGATTCAAATTTTCCTATTATGAATTGTATTATTTTGAATTGATTGAATGATCTATAAAACGAGAACAGATCCCCATTGAGAACTGTGAACAATATTGCGAATATTGGAATTCAACTACTGACGTAATGACAATCTGCAACATGCTGTTTTCTTTATCGTACATCATGGTTGAAGATTCAAACCTTTTTTCCAGTTGCGCACTGTATTGTTGAGTAATGGCGGGGGATGGGGTTGATATACGGGAGTAACTTCATGTGCGCCATCTGCGAAATCCTCACCATTTAGTCATAAAACCTACTGATGACATGCAATGCTTCCGTACACACTTAAGTATAAAGAATCGGGTGCGCACAAATGAAATAAGTATTTTTTTGTTTCTCATTTCCCTTTCTATTTTTCAGAGAATTAGTGAGTGATTACCTTTCAAACTGCATATGCAAAAGCAGATGATCATCAAGTAGTCGAGAAGCGATTGTTATCAATATAAGGAAATAAATAGAGAAAAAATGGTAGAGCCAAACAAACTTACAAACAACTCCGTTGCTTTTTGTATTATCTTCACGGGGAGGTGAGACCTTTGGTACTTGAACTACATGACTGGGTTGGACAATGACATGTTGGAAGACACTTGTCGGCGTCGAGGTATTTGTTAGTGTTGATGATGTAGACATAACGACACTAGCCGAATGCGACTGATTCCTTTGTGAATCGAGTTGCGTCGATACATGAAGCCCAATTTTGCTTGCCTTTTACAATACAAATGAAGAAAAAAAAAAGAATATTATACGTGATACCTGTGATTACATCATTATGATAACAACGAAAAGATGATAATCTCACCTGCGGCACGTTTGACATGTTATCAGTGTGGGCGGACGGTATCGTAGTTAGTTGTGGCGGCTGACATGTTGTCTGATGTAACTGTTGCATCTGTCCAAGGTGACTCACCATACCATGCCGATATTTATCATCTTGACTGATTTGTCCCGGTAGTAACACTTCAGATCCATTTTTTATCACAAGATATTTCTTATCATGTTGCAATTGTGGCTGAGAATGTTGTTGCTGTGACGATGGTTGTGGTTG
Source organism: Meteorus cinctellus (assembly GCA_030523045.1). Classification (NCBI taxonomy): domain Eukaryota; kingdom Metazoa; phylum Arthropoda; class Insecta; order Hymenoptera; family Braconidae; genus Meteorus; species Meteorus cinctellus. The sequence continues at coordinate 97,256 of JAPYZF010000231.1, read as the reverse complement.
CTGTTGCTGCGATTGCTGCTGGTGTTGCTGTTGTTGATGCGGCTGCTGCTGCTGTGGTTGCTGGTGCTGTTGTTGTTGTTGCTGCTGCTGTTGTTGTTGTTGTTGTTGCTGTTGCTGCTGTGCTTGCTGGTGCTGTTGTTGTTGTTGTTGCTGTTGCTGCTGTTGCTGCTGCTGTTGTTGTTGTTGTTGATTGTATACTACCGACTGTATATTGTAAATCGATGACCGATTTATCATTGGAGATTGAGCGTAGTCAACTGGTAGATCCTGAGATTTATGAACGTGACTAAGATTTTGTGTATTAGATGTGACCAGAGAAACATGTGGTGAATGGGGAGGTTTCAGTAATTGGGTATTCTGCTCAGTTATTTCGAGATGATTCGAAAACCCATTGTTAGATGTGAGCGCATGCTGGAGAATTATTCCCTGCTGTTGCTGTTGAGCTGTGGATGTCACAACCGATGGATGTCTCGATGGTGGATTTTGTTCGCACCAAGAAAGAGTAAGATTTTGAACAGGTATGCCACGTCCAACAGGTGAAATACGGATAACACTTGTGCCAATGCTAGCTGGTACAGGTGCCGAAGGGGCTGGACGATTCGGCCTCACCATTCGATTAGGTTCCGGTTTTATTACTTGTTGATATTGAACAGTGAAATTAGGTTGCGTTGGAGAATGTTTCCATTTCGCCCCAGGCGATATCAGCGATGTCGCGTGATGTGCTGGGCTTGAAATTGGCATGAAAACATTGTTTTGGTTTAAGCCCAGCGGCGGTACTGGTGATTGACTAATACACGGGGAAATTGACGAATGTGCTGTTGGTGATGAGAAAGCCGGAGTAGCCGAACGCGAGCTGCCCAATGAAACGAGCATGTTTGCAGCTTCGGTTTCCTCCTGATCAAATCGTCCAGTCATACGTCGCTCACTGTAATTTGGTGACGTATCCGAGTCTCTGGACGTTTCTTCGCCGCCAACGTGGAAAGTCCCAGTTGGGCCCCGTAATCCGGTACCTTTCAGACTCAAATGACGAGAGCAATAGCCTCTTCGTTGACTCTCTTTGGAGCAACCCTCTTTACTGCACAGCCTACGCCACTGTTTCCCATTAAATTTTTTCCTAATACCGTTTGGCGTCGCCACTACGTCACCCTTCTTATATTTGTGTGGCGTTGCCGCCTGAGATCTGATTAACATAGAAAGAACAGACGATATTTTATAGTGGCAATGTTCAATCAGTTTATACTTAATTCCGTTGACAAAATTATAAATACTATGAATACTTCATATACATTCATATTACCTGGGTGTGGCTGCCTGAGAACGGGGGGTTATGCTACGTTGTTCGACTAAGCTACTGGTACTGCCTCGACTCTGCATACTACTCCGTTTGCTGCTCCCTGATAATTTTGCGTCTGACAGTTAAATATATCGGCACATTTACGTATTGCAATAGCTCAATACATTATTCACGCGGATTTCATTAAACATCATTCTAGTAATTAGTCTCACCTGCTTCAGATGGAAAAGTGATATCTTCTCGGTCAAGATCGTCTTCACTCTCCAAATCGTCATATGGTCTGCTTCCATTAGTCAAAGGGGTGCTCGTGGCGTGAACGGCAGTACCAAGAGCCATCAGAGGACTTGTACCAGTGGTACGGTAATAGCCACTGGAATCATTGTGTGACGGCATATGAGGAGGGTGATGAAGCTGCAACAACGGCTGCAACGGTATCGTTACTGCCACCGGCGACTTTCTATATCCATGATCTATGAATTGAAATTTAATTAGAGTATAACCGTAATATAATTAAGATAATCTACCACTATATTTTTCTCTCCAGTATTACGTGCAATTACTATTATGGCGATTGATTGATCAACTCACCAACTGGATCAATTCTCCTCTGCTCGCAGTCTTCCATACCTTCCTCTAATTCATCCCACCACGGTGGCTGTACAAGACGTAAATCGGCTCGCTTCACCGTTATTATTTCACGTGCGTTATCTAAGAGTATTTCAACACCAAAACAACTTGGCTTTGTTGATATTTTGCACACAGTCCCGTTAATGAATACGTTCGTTAAGTCATTATGACTTTTTGGAGGAAACCTCACGCAAACTTTTGCGTCCATCGTTACTTGTCCCACCGAGGGACTCGCATCACCAATCACATCATATTTACCGATCCCCAACACATCACTGTATTTCAAGGGCTCACTATCGCCATCAAATTTAACGTAAACTTCACCGTAACCAGCATTTATTATCACGCCGGGATAATAACAAGAGTTTCTTAAAGCTAACACACGATGGTTGCACCATTCGCTGAGATCAATGTTGATTGCAGCCGGTCGAGGCCGTGATCGTGGTGGTTCGTCTCGAAGTGAATAATCAACTGCTGTGCTTTGAGGAGGTGGTTGCACAATCGTTTGCGCTGATTGATAACAGTTGGTGGGTTGATGCTGTTGCGGCTGCTGTGGCTGATACTGTTGATGGTGCGGCGAATGTTGAGGTTGTGAAAATGATGACAGTGGATGTTGAATTTGAACACCGGCGAGCTGTACAATAGGTTGTAGCTCAATAATATTATCACCACCAGCCGGACGTGAATTCATCAAGCTGACAACATTATTGGCCGTGTCCATCTCTTCAAGTTCGGATGGATCGAATTTTCTTTTCTTTGGAAGTTTCTTGGCGCTTATTGTCGGATCAGATGGATCACGATGCGGCTGTGGCGGGGTGGGTTGTTCGGTGATTGATTTCTCCTCCATTGTTACTCCGCCACTCTCAACCGTAACAACGTACTGACTGCCACTAAGGGCGTCACGCTTCTCGTGCATTTCGGGGTGTGCCGTCAACATTTCTGCCACCTCACACTGCTCTAAACATATCATGATAAAATAATAGTTCAAATCGATTCTCAATACCCATCCGATTATTATTTGTAAGAATATACTGTTTTACCCGAACATATAAATGTAAATTCAACTTACAGTCCGTGCAGTCTCCGGGAGACTGGATTTCGGTGTGCAACAATTCAAAGGTCCCAGGGTGATAGCAACGACTGGGTGCATACCTCAGCACCCGACTTTCGGGGACGGGATGCGTTGACTCCAAGCTGTAGTTCCTCTCGCTATTCAACAACAATAATGGAGTATTCAGGATGCCATTGGCTACTCCCTGAACCAAGTCTTCACTATAATCCCAGCTGCCGAGCATCCTACACTGGCGATTCTTCTTGTGGCCCACTCACCACTCTTCAAGCACCCAAACTATATCAGCCACTTCTCCAGTTAGTTCCTCTGTAACATACATTCATAAACCATTGATTATTACTCATGACCATTGATTACTCATCGTATTTTATATCATACATTTAGCCTTCATTATCGCGTATTGATATATACTTTGTTCTGCCTTATCTTCGATTATATTAATAGACTTTTTCTTTTATCTTAATATCTCAGACCAATTGAAATTCATATATCTACGGATACATAAATTAGTTTTTTCATATACATGTCATATAGGTTTTATGATTATATCGAACGTCCAATAAATTTCAATGTATCATTGAATGATCGTTCGCTTATGAGATTGCTAATTTGATTTGAATTTCCGATCCCTTCCGAGACAAGATAATAATTCGTATGATTCACAAAATTGCCACGAGCGTATACTTGATGCTACGCTTTTTACAGAATCGTTATTGTTTCGTCTACATATTCATACGTGAATGAATATAAATTGAAATATGTATGAAAATACGTGTGGTGGAATAAAATAAAATACAAAACAGAAAAAAATCACAATTGCAATGGACTAACAAAGTATTATAAAAATTCATAAATTTTTTTGTGTTCAAACAAAATGCGACAAATGAAAATAAATAATCCGCATAAATGAACACCTGTAGAATTTGGATTGCTATTGTATTTACATGCACGTGCATGGCCACATTGGGATTCTCATATACTATCTCTACATAGTCACTATGCGATTCACCCCCATGCACCACTTCTTCAAACATTCACTCTGATTTGCGCAGGCCCATGAGTTTCACACATATGTGCAGAATATAATATTTTTTTATACGCATTTTTACATATTAGAATTACATAAAATGACCAATTTATATGACAAAGGGTCAAAATTGCTTTCGCCTTAGTGAATGATCACATCCAATTACAAGATATTCGAAACAAACATCAATAATAATTAATAACATCAACCCCTCAGCAAGAAAAAGAGAAAAATCATCTCGCTTCAACAGTAAAAGACCTGCATGAATCAGCTGTTCACAACTCGAAAGAGACTCTCGAAAATCAATAATTTTTTCTCACATTCCTAATAGATTATTAAATTGAAACATTTCATCAATTCAGCAATCAGTTTCAACACACAAAACACCTGTATTCATATTTGATAGCATAAACTATCAACAAAAACTAAGAAATTCTGATATGAAAGAGAAAAATGAGTGTAAGTATTGTAGATATGAGACAATTTTTGTTTATGAATAGAAATCCCAATAATTAAGATAAAGAGATCTTAAAGGAGTGATCGTACAGATTTTGAAATTATCTACACGAGCATTTTTCTACTTTTCTTCTATCTACAATTTATTTATTTATTTAAAAATTCTAGAAACTGCCAAATATCTGACAGATACACTCTCATAGAGAAAGAAACAAAACTCTACACCAAACATGAAAATAAAAAATAAAATACGAAGTAAGAAACAAAAAAAAAGAACAAAGGAAAAGAATTTCACATTAATCACATCCAACTGAATTCCATATTCATTTTCAAATTGCGCGCGTGCGCTCAACCAATCATCTCCACATCACACTCCACCTCACTAAACCTTCGCCTTTTCTTTCATTCTCTCAATTCCAGTTGGACACACTCAGGTATAGGATATGATGTATACTCTATTCATGTTCAAGTGGACCCAAATCGTGAAGATGGAGACGACGAATAAAGAGTTTGAGTGGGGAAAATACTTTTGAAAGGATGAGTTTGATGATTGAGGTTTCTGGTTGGAGGTGAGAGGGATGCCAGAAGAATTCTTGTTATTTGTCCTGGGGCCAATGCAGCAGTTGAGAGAAATGTTAATAGAATTTAATGAGGGTGAACACCGTTTCTTTGCAGGTATTTTTTGTCAATAGATTTTCAACAGAGAAAGCTTCAATGAGATTACCTTTAAAAAAAAAAAGAAAAGCATTGAAAATAATATCAATAAAAATAATTATCAGTGGTAAGAAGAGTAATAGAAGCAATAGAAGAAGTCAAAGTAGTAGAATCAGTTGTAGTATATTCGAACAGTCATTAATAATGACTTGAATGAAGTTGATAAGAAAATTCTAATTGAATCAATATGTTAATTGCGTGTATTTACAGAATGGCTGCGTTTCCAGACAGCGAAACATTATTGTCAATTGACTCATCGAGAAATTTTACTATCACTTACAGGTGTACATCACATAAAATAACGATTAATAATGAAGTGTAAGATTGTGTGATATTTAAAAAGACTTTGGATACAAAAGATTGATATTCTCATCATTGAGATTGCTCGATGAAAAAAGAGAAAAAATGGGAGAGATAGCAGAATGGAAAATATGTAAAAAGGAGGTAAAGTGGGGAGGAGAATAGGTGATACCTTTACAACTAATACACCTGCGGATTCGTTCACATTGGGCTTGCCATTTAACGACTTGTAACTGATACCTGCGCCTGCGTTGTGTCCAGCTGGATGAGTAGACATGGCCTACAGGTAAATGCAGAGAGAAGAATCGTCGAGCAAATATTTTATTACACTTGTATATAGGCGTGTCCATTATATTTCTTTTGTGATTCTTCTCATCTTTAATTTATTTCAAGTTTTTTTTTATTTCAAGTTTTGATTCATTCTGGGGTTATTAAAGTTGTGGTTATGAACACATGTGACATCAGACACTTCTTATGTTTGTTTATGTTCATGTCCAAAGTGAATGTTCATCAGACTTTGGGATCACAAGGTGACTATTTGGTTTTTTTTTTAATTACAGTAATTGAAAGTGGGTGTGGACAAAATGTTTTAGTGCAAAGATAAATGTTATTAACGAATTAAATTGTAGTTCGAAATTGAAAATTGAAAAATAAATTTCAGATAAAAATGTGTTTGTCTTTGAGAGGTGAAAATCGTTTTTTTTTTAAATTGAATCATCAGATTTGTTCGATTCTTCTGATAGTTCACAATATTTTTGCTATTATTTGTATTATCACTGGTTCAACAGTCTCGAAGAGCAGCTAAAAATAGATTACAAAATCCGGAAAAGTAAATTCTTCTACAAAAACAATTGTTGTTTTTTTTTTTATTAAATAATCTTCATCGTGTCTCAGATAATTTCACGATAATTCATTGTTAAACAATTAAATTCTTGATAACAATTGAAATACAGTTCTTTCAATGATATCAAAACTGTCCGTAATGAGGACATATTAAGATATTTTTAGAACAGAAATTTCTCTTTATGAATTTATAGTTCGATACAAAACCGTCCTGGTAAAGGATAATATAAGACTGTGTATATAAAAAATTCGTTTGTGTATAATTGCATTATATTTCACACCGAATTTTGTGGGTAGAAATCGTGTTGAATTCAAAATGAAAAATTATACATTTCATGAACTTCAATTTGATTAATATTATGAAATAAAATATAATTACATAATTATTCGAATTATTTCATAAACTGGCATTAAAAAAAAAAAATTCATATTGAATCATTCGTAATTGTACAAATATTTTATATAAGTTCGTTCACCAAAAATAATTTTATCTTTGTTAATGAATAAAAGAAAGGAAAAAAAAATCTACTTCCATTTATTCCTTAAATTATACATCTTTATCATGAGTAAATCAATTAAATCTTCAAACTTTCTCAATTCACCAACTCACCAAAAAAAAAAACTAAATTCTTCTGCTTGACAATCATCTTTAATGCAAAATCTCTAAGTGAAAAATTATCCTCACACAAAAAAGCATAAACAATAAATCTTAATGAATAAATTACGCGAATGGCACTGCCAAAATTTTAAACAATGTAATAATAAAACAATTAAAGCAGAAGTACAGTAAATACATCATAACAATATAATTCATACAACTCATTCCAACCATTCTCAATTAAATTCTCAATCAATTCACATGTCCATCTATCGCAACGAACAATGTGGGAAGAAAGACAACATTTCATTGTTGATATGTCGTAATATAAATGGACAATGGGCGAAACGTGTCCCGATCCCAGACAATTCTTGTGTATATATAAAAGTGAAATGGCACCGAAAGAGATTCACTTTTTGGTGACATTGAGGCCCCTGGGGCCGCCAGCTATTCATTTGAATGGGAACTTCAACAACTTGTAAGCGATACTTGTACCCACTTGGTTACCACCTTATATGCCTACATACAAAGGCGTCGTCATCAATAGCTTGAAATCGCTTGCGAGAGTATAATATTCTTTCTCTAATGGGAGGGGCTATTTTCCACGAGTCTATTCTCTTTCGGCATACAATGACTGATGTATAGTTTACCGTGTAAGAAAATAAATGAATACAACTGGGAGGGCAAAGGTATACGGTGGTTGTGCGACAATTCTGCATGCACAAGGTATAAATCACCCACAGAGAGTGGGAGTGTGCTCTCATAGCTTTAAAGTAAAAGAACGAGGCGAGAAATAGGGAGAAAAAAAAGATTTTTCGAGAGGTATATGCCACTTATATTATGTTAAGGATGAGTCCTCGGTGTGTTACCTGGAATAGAAGAATCTGTGACGAGCGAAGTGGATAGAATAAGAAGACATTGAGAGGAAAGATGAGAGGGATTGTTCGGAGCTACATATAAGAAGGACCAAGGCCCTTCTACACCTGCCCCCGTCTGTATTCATTCTCTCGTTTATTTTTTTTCATTTCGAAGACACAAGTGCACTCTCTCTTACTCCGGGGATACTTTCAGTTTCTAACATACCCTTATTCTCATCTTTTCAGGGGATGTAAAATTTCACCAATTTTCATGTGAATATTTTTGGATTTTACTAGTTGAGAAATCATCACTTATTATTTTTCGTTATTGAGGAAGAAAGTAATGATGATTTAATGAAAATTAATGTTTAATACTTTGTACTGATTATTTAGAAGACAGATTGCATTAGTTAATCAAGTTGTGAGACCAATAAAGTGCAGGAATAATAGAGCATGGCTAAAAACCTTCTTGGGAAAAAAAAACTGTTCAATTTGAAGGAAGAAGCATTGAAATACGATCATTGACGAGGATATGAAGCCATAGAGAACGAGATATATGAACGTAACACACAACAACCCTTGTTCAATGATAGGGGAGGAAAATTTTGAGGAGTAGTGAACGCACTGTGTAGTGTTCATCAATGACAATTTACAGACACAGTACAAATGGATGAGCATGAAAACTGATGAATAATTGAACACATGAGAAAAGAATACATTTAAATTGTAGGTTAGAAATTGCATAGAAATATAGCAATATTTATTGAATTATCTGACGGAAAATGACAACATAAATTCTAGAAAAGTTACGATGAAGTTAGTAATCAATTTTATAATTTTCATAGACGACTATGTAACTCTTTGTTCGTTATATTGTAATGAAATATATCATGCAGAAATGGAAGAGATCGAAATCTTAATAGTCACGTCCTACATTCCAATAATATTTTAAATGCTGGAATTAAAAAAATTACGTTCCTTGCATGTATTTTTTAAAGTGCATACAAATGAAAAAAATTCATGAATTAACTGTTATATTATTAAACATTGCGCGATCGTCAATGAGAAGAATGAGAATTTTGTTCCAAGCAAAAATACATTCTTCATATAACAACAAAACAATTTACAGAGAAAAAAAAATTGATATCATTAATTTACCACGTACAATTATCAATGACTTTCTTTTTCAATTTTTTGGGGTCGGCCCCCCTTTTTCAAAGAAAAAAAATTAATTGTCCAATGATATATATTTTATATAACCTTATTATATAATATGATTATTCCAAAAGAAATCTCAAATTATGATTAATATAATCTTCAACGACACTTCAATTTATGCTTTAATCAAAAATACTTTTCTACAATGTAAGCAATTGTATTTAAATTATATACGTCACACAAATTATTTCTTTAATTTCCTAAATAATTGGAATTTTGCCTACATTGCCAACTGTTATATTTCTTGTACATCTAACAATTTTACAATTAAGAGACACACTCAGTAATAATTGTCTAACATAAAGTGATGACAAAAGGAAAAAGATAAATGTCATAAGTGAGATAAAAATATAAACACATATTCATAGACAAAGATGTATCTTAATTTGTGAATAGACCCAAGCTCACCACCAATGCGTCGAGCTGACGCGAATCAATGAACAAGGATTCTCTGTTACGCGAGCCGTACCGTGAATCGACGCGCAGCGTATATGAACACGTGAGTTTTATTGCGTGTCACCAGGTAAAAATAAACTGCCGCGGTATCATATAGGTATATATTCTATACACAAACAGACAATTTATATACATTCATGTGAATGTTTGTGTGTGTGAGTGTAAACATCGACATGAACGTGAAACCGGCTGAATCGATTTTGCAAACACCAATGAATGGAAGATATACATTTTTACCGCATGGATAAAACACTCATTATATAAATCGAGTGACTTATGGTAATATCGAATGCAAACTTTTAAACAATTGTTCATGCATTCAATAATTACGTTATTATTATCGTATTTTATTTTTGTCAGAGATGAAATATGAAGTGATATGTAATATGAAATAAATTTGAAAGAAACGAGCAGTTGCATGGCACGAATGAAATACTTTACTATACATAACGATTATTTTCAACGCTTACTATAGAACATACGTTCAATTATTATCAAATAGTGGTGACATCAAATAACAATTTAACATCAGGTAGAAGTAAGATATTTTTGTTGTTTTCATCGATTTTTTAAAAATATAGATCGCGCCGACGAAAATTCATATCAATTTTAATTACTTTAATATCGATACGTAAAAAACATGTGGATCGTTATAACTATTGGATTGACTCATTTCTATGCTTTGTCATTAATTATTGAATAATATTGAGATAGAGTTAACGTGTAATAGTGTTTTCATGAAACAACGACATAATTGTTACAGGGAAAAAAAAAGGTGAGATTAGATAGCATTTTTAAAATACAAATTCATCATTATTTTTTGTGAATTTTTAAAAGTCCATTAACTACAGTCAATCAAGTTGAAAGAAATATCTATTTTAAACATCAGTGGGTTTCATTCTTGAATTAAATCAACATTCAATTTTAATTAATTCAACATTAATATTTATTATTAAATGTTTTAAAATTGTGAATAAAACACACAAATATTGTCAAGTTTTATTTATAATCGTGAGTTATTGGACGATGAAATTGGTGTTATAAAACTAATGTATATCTGCCTTTGGCCAACTACCATAAATCAGATGCCCAAATTTACTGAAAACTATAATTCATTAAGTACAAAATGACCTTAATGCATAAAATAGAAAAAAAAACAACAATGAAAACACATTTAAAAATTGTGATGATATCTGGTACGATGTCAAGAATTGTAGGTGACCCTCACGACTTAATTCTTCCGCATGTGTTAGAATGCGATAAACGATTTACAAATGAATGAAGAAAAGAAAGCACAAGAAAGACTGACTTGTTAGAGATAGTTATTAATAAACAAAAATGTCAAACAAAAATAACTGTCATGAATAGAAGTCTGTCAAGTGTTCGATGAATCTTTGAGTAATTATTAGTGCCATCTAGAATTTCTTTACATTAACAACTTTGTGTATATATATACATTTAATGTCGAATATGTGAAGGCAGACTGCATGGGTTATATCCGTAATAGTTTGATCTCAAATGACGTGACACAGAGTGACAATTATTATCCGATTGGATATAAGCGATCAACAGTAGCTGAACATTGATTATCGCGTGACCCAGAAAAATTCTATTGATTATCATGTTTTTTTTGCATCTATTTATTTTTCTATTTTACTTTTTTCTTTTATTGATAGTAATATATTATCACTATCATTTCGCATATATTATACAATGGGGTCTCTTCAATTTATCAACTATTCACATCTGTCTTCGTAAAATTCTTTACTAAGTAGAATAAGAGAATAGGTATCTCACTCATCACCAAAACCATTTGCACGCCTGCGCATTCTGTACAAACTGATGAAAACCCTCAGGCCATTCGACCTGCAGGTTATATGTTGACTGTTTTCTTTGTTATTTCTTATTTGTTTTTTTTTTTCTCGAACACGGTATGAGCCAGAGGCGAATTTTTTACTTTACAACATAAAAATTAATTCAAAAGTTTTTGTTTTTGACAATCGATAAATTCATAAGTTGGAAAAATAAAATGATGAGGAGTCGATCAAATTCAATAATTCGATGAATTGAGATGTTGGCCTAGGCCACTAAGAGCATAGAATAAGAATTTAACAAATAATATCCTATATATAAAATTCCTCACTCTCTCTTTTTAGTTCATGATGTTTTTCATCTTGCCGACGATTTACTGGTCATCATGATAATTCAAATCATAATTTCTCAGAAACTATTGGTCGCCAGTAGTTGGTTGAACGCGATTTCTTTCTGTATGTTTGTCTGCTTCAAATTCTATCATATGAATTTTTATCGCTCAATTCGTAGAAATCTAATTACGAGTCGAAGAAAAAAAAGCAAACAAAAAAAAGGCGAAGAACGATTCATAGTAAATTTTGAGATTAGAGATTTACCTATAAATTCACATATTTCAATTCTACTTATATGATAATAGAAACAAATAAAAGAACATTCAAGTAGAATTCCACAACGAATAAATAAATAAAGACAGAATTGTCACAAATATTTGATTGTCTCCGAGCTCAGTACAATTTAATTTGCCTGTTTTATTCTTTCATCTGTCTCAAATCTAGAATTATCGATGAAAGAAATTATCAATTCATACAAATAAATTCATCTTTTAATTTATATATCGTTAAAATTTCTGTAAGCTGGATTAACATGCGCATTTTTTACAGTGGCAAATTGAATTGCACATAAATGCATCGAATCACACTGGGACCGTGGGACGACTCTGTCAATTGCAAATTGCTTTGTTATAATCGCGTTTTTATAATTAAAATTTCTATTCAATTATTAATATTAAAAAATTGCACAGAGACGTAACAATTTGGGCAAATACATTAAATCAGTTTAACAATCAATCTAAAAACAAAATTAAGACATCAAGTGAACTTAGCACGAAATAATGAATCCAATTCAATTGACATAAAAAAATGAAATATATAAACTGATCTGTAATCAACTCTGATCACGATACCAGAAAATGGCGAGTAATAACTAATCACATGATAAGAATTTGTTTATTTTATAAATATGAGTGAAATTGATATTGAAGGCAAGGTCAAATCACTATTACACTAAAGCAAACTATATGAGTTTTAATTTCTGATACAGAAAGTTTATGTAATAAATATTCTTTTCCCCCATTGATTGTATCTCATTTCATTCAATTGATAAGTACAATAAATAATTCAAAGTCAGTTACTCAGCGTGATAGCGAAGGGCAAGAAAAAAAAAAAAACAGACAAGTACCATGGCTTAGTGATTTATATCAAGTTATTGTCAATGTTTTTTTCCTATTCCTTTTCATTCTGTTTATTCGACTATATAAACTCGTCTTTAAAAAAAAATTCGAATTTACAGTATATTGTCGTTTTATATTATGAAATAATTCAGTCACCAGTTGGTTTAACAAGATAATTTATGATTTCGATAAGAGCCTACGATGAGAGAAATATTATCATTAACAAAATCGAAACTATCAATAAGATGTGAAAGGAAATCTTATTCTTTCATTATGCTCATCGGAGAGTTTCAGTAGGAATGCAAGAATGAGAGCTAACATGAGAAAGTTGATATTACATCTGTGAAAGGTTCCATTCTGAATGCAGTTTGCTCAAATCACCTAATCAATATCTAGGAAATTCAGTAGTTTCTATTGATACTGCACGAATCCAAATGAAAACGAAGTATCCTAGAGGGATAATTTCGAGTTAATTAACCAATACAAAATAGATACACAAAATGTCATGAGCACTTCTGGGTTATTTTTTTATTCAAATAATTATCACATCCGAGGATTTGAACTGTTACAATCAATTCAAATTGAACATAAATAATTTGATAGAAATGAAGAAGAAAAAAAAAGGCAGAATAACTTTGGAGAAAGTTCATAGTTGATTTCAAATGAAGCCTCTGACATATTTTTCACGATTAAAATATTCTCATCCATTGTTTTTCTTCACAATAATTCTCCTACATGAAATATTGAACTAAAATATTCACAATTCATGACAAAGGGTGAGCGATACGTTAGAAATTCAAGAGACAAACTGACCACCACTCATAGCACAGAAAAAGTTTCAACATTCTATCCATATTAATGAGTTCTTCATTCTATCTATATGTCATTCTCGAATCAATTCCTATATCTAAAGCAAAAACATTAATTTTTAATTGAAAAATTTCATGTTCATGAATACTTTGTCTCCACTAGATTTATTGAAAGTAATTCCTTATAGCATAAGGACATGCGTGATGATAGCCTCATAGATAATGATAACATTCCAACCTGAATTCTTCATTTCAATATAAAACTTTTCTCTTTAAAAATATCTTATCCGAATGAGCATTCATTGTTTAAAAAAGAAAAAAAAAAGATAGTTATAATTGATGAGTGTATCAAACGACATATTATACATGTACATCCGAGAAATAATCAGACCCGGCGAAGCGCGCAACTCGACCCAAGAATACATAATATATATTTACGCTTGTAGTAGTGTACTACGTCGAGTAGCCGCTTCGTATTCACTGCATAATGGAATTTTACGCACTTGACTCATCGTAGTCACTTCATTTGCAACGCCAATCGAATAGTCAATTCATTCGCATTGTACAGACTGAAAAATACTCTCCTTTCATTATCAACAATGTGTATTCCATAAATACATCATTGAATAGAAAAAAAAAGTATTGAACGAAACAACATCACCTCAGTTCTCATCATTAGTAATACCTCAAATCGTCAATGTAATTCACTCAATCAAAATCAAATCAATATTTCTATTTAAAAAAATTTTTCCCAACCTTGGTAAGTTCATTTTCCATGGTCACAATAAACATTTCAATTCATTTAGCCATCTTAATCACTTAAACATTACGTAGCACGTAGTATATAGTTCATTACACCATACACACCATGTACTCACTTTTATAATCAACGTCACTCAATTAAATTTACTTTGTATAGAATACGAATAAACAATTTGAACACACCAACACTCTTTGCTTAAAAAAAAAACCTCGTGCATTACTCGCCACACATTCTCAACAATAAATAGATGAATCACCTCAAATATTTCACATATACATCCCGACTCTAGCAATTAAGTGCACAAAGATACTCGCGAAAATAAAAATGAATGAAAAAATTGAATAGTAAAATAAAAATTCAAGCGAAAAAATAGGTCTAAGACTCAATGGGGGAAAAAAATAAATAGATAACCACTATATTTTGATGGGTTGTTATTTATTTTTTTACTGAACGAACCGCGCACGCAAGTGTAGCCTCATCCCGAGGGCCGTGGTGCGGTTGTGAGACGCCTTCTTGGCGTCGTAGTCCGTCGCACTCGGCGTCAGTCCCTCACGACCCTCACTAACACGATCAGTCCATTGTGAGAAAATTCTTGGCCTGTGCGCGCGTGTTTCAATACACACGAATGAGTCGGGGGGCCAACGAGGAGAAACGAGACTGAGTGTATAGGTGGTGGAGGAACGGTGTGTGAGTAGAGTACACGACGGTGGGCGGTGGAGGAGAGTGAAACTCGCGCAAGAATCGCGATAGAGCAGTGGGGGAGAGCTGCGCGCGTATCCATAGTACAAACGATCACGAATGGCGCGCCCGAGAGTAAATGTGGATATACCCACATATACTCATACACACATATATATATACATACAGTACGCACGGTCGCGAATGTCGTCAGAGCTGAGGAGAATGAGGAAGGGAGTACGCGGGACGGGAGGTAACGGGTGGGAATACGAGAGGGAGTATTACATATAGAAGTAGAAAAAGAATGGGAAGAAGGAAGACTGTGCAAGCCGAAACGATTTCTCGGGGTAAAGTTGAACGACGCGAGAGAATTACAAGCAACGAAAATGCGGGAGGGATAATATTGTCGACGAGAATATAACTGAGAAAGAGGAAAAGGAAGGTGAAGGCAAGCAAGAAGAAAAGAGGAGAGAAATTTTGTACACTTTAGATACAGATATATATGAGAAAGAATATACAATTTGCGGGATGGATGTGACGTATAAATAGAAGATGAGAAAACGTCGACGACGCAACTATGTACATATAAGAACTAGTAGTTGTGTTATACCCTGCCAACACACACATATACATTAATATATATATATATATATAGTGGATAAATGCTATATAGCTAGACGCTTCTTCGTTTGGCTTTGTCCCTCATCTCTACACTCTCCACACTCCCCGGGCAGGTATAGAGTGGACATCAGAGGTCGTACACGCGCGCGGCAACCACCAGCCTCTTCATCGAGGAAAAGAGACAAAACGCATTTAAAGAAAGAGGCAAATATAACAGAGAAAAAAAAATGAGATAGAATAGTACGATGGAGCTGAGAGTAAAAGAGAGAAGAGAGAACGCAGCGCGCGCAACTTTACACGAGTATATTTGTATTTGTATGTTGCACATACACATTAATGCACACAGAGAGGAATACACACATACCTCACTATGCATCTCCATCTCTTTACACAATCATCCGTCTATATACATTCATATATAGATATATATATTCACACACCGATATAACATATATAAGTACGTAACGCACGCGCGTAGGCAGTGGAGCGGCACAGAGCGGACACAGGACAGGCAACATATATATCTGTATTGTTGAATCCTTTTTGTGCACACTACACAAGTAAAGCTCCATAACCATATAAATAAAAAAGAGAATGAGGAGGGAAAAAAAAGGAATGAAAAAGGAGCCCCGCCATGCTGCCCTCGCAACAGTCCATGAGTAAATAAACATGCACTGAGGCACGCATCCATGGATGACATACATGAGGAATTCCGTAGAGTATTATATATGTGTATGTGTGTGTATGTTCGCCAATACCATTTTCATTTTATTCACAAGTGTAGAAGAGTAAAAGAGTGAACGAGTGAACGGTGGGAGAAGAAAAAATATGATACACTTGGATGAACAAATTTTGTTGCAGTGTTATTATTGTCTTTTCTGGAATAAAAGGATAAGGTGCATAAGATGCATAGTTGTGTATGCACATACACACACATACGACAGCAGACAAACTTGGATGGCAGTGGCCGCTCTCTTTTTTTCGTTTCGCTCGTTCATTCGTCCGTTTCACTCACACACGCTTTGTATTATGTATATGTATTTACATGCATAAATTCACATGCGCTTGTGTTACTACTCTGGGGGTACAGGCGGACGTGGCGGCACACACTCGACGGATTCACGTATATATCTTATATATATATATATATATGAATGTGTATAATATATATAGATTTACCGTGTAGTGCGTAACCCGTGAGTCTTCGTGGAGTAA
The DNA here is from genome assembly GCA_030523045.1 of Meteorus cinctellus. Taxonomy (NCBI): domain Eukaryota; kingdom Metazoa; phylum Arthropoda; class Insecta; order Hymenoptera; family Braconidae; genus Meteorus; species Meteorus cinctellus. Next base: position 80,446 of record JAPYZF010000231.1, on the reverse strand, counting down.
AACGACGTTCCACCGAATTATTGACATCTTCTCGCACCACATGTTTTTCTCTCCATTCTCATCTTTTACTTTATTTTCTTTTTTTCTGCTTCTTCTACTCTTTCTGGTTACCTTTTACTATTACAATTCCTTCTTCTATTTATTCATTCATTTTGTGACTTATTCCACAGGCACATAACACTTCATTTTTTATCATTCGTTTATGCTTTTTATTTTTTACTTTGATATTTTATGTGGACACTTGGAACACTTATACATTAGGATGTGGTGTGCGGGATGTATAATATGAGAAAGACACAGACACTTATTGACACAGAAAAGTGAAAAAAAAAAAAAAAAAAAATGATGAGAGGTTTTTAGATTGTCTTTTAATGTAACGTTTCTAAATAACCGGCTCAATTATGAGCTTTAAAAATTCTATGCCATTTAATTTTGGGGTAGTAGCACTTTGTTATGTCGCATGGTTGTTTGGTTATGGAATAATTAAAGATATTTATGAACGTAATGATAAATTAATGATTGAATTTTCGAATTTTTAAGGAGAATTGGGAAGCACACCGAACCCGAGCATACTCCGAGCACTGTCAGTGAACGTGTTATACCAAGTTGAGTGAGAGTATTGAGAACCGGTCGTTCAAAACGTATGTGTTTTTCTTTTATTAAAGAGGGAGAGAGAGGGGGTGGAGAATAAAAACTGTTAGATTTGTGTGCACCCAGAAGTCAGCTGAGGTATATATTTTTTCTACTTTGGGCCTCTACGCACTTGGACTCTGGCTCGTTGTGCCGCGATTCCGATACTACTGATCTTGATTTTTGGTTTGTGTTGCTGGCCGACCATGCCCGACCACGAAGGCTTTACGGGCTCCTACGCGACATTCACGAGCACTCACGAGCGTCAACCCGAGACTCGACGGAGTATACATACTGTATACGATGCCAGGGATGTCTTAATCAATGATTGTGCCACTTTCCCATTCACTCGGATAAATAATGTATGTTTTTGATATGTTTTTTGTCAATAATTTTGATTGATGATGTGATATTTTTTTGGTTCTAGATTGGATAGAATTAATCTGGTTCAGATGAATTGGAAAAATGTTGAATTCTGAATGATATTGATTGATTCAGTGACGAAAGTTTGGAAGTGTTGGTGTTGTTTTATTATGTTTGGAAGTTGCGATTTTATATACGTCACTGCGGCTATTCATACTAAAAGCTAACACGTCTGAACTGTACTAAATGCCAGAGCCGTAGTGGATAAAATAGCGTCCCACGCCTCTGTGCAAAAATTATCGTGGTGTTCATGATATTACATGTATTCAATTATTTATCAACATCGAAGGTAGTTTGGGTGGGTTTATAGATTAATAGGGATGGCATTGTAAGAGGTGGTTGTGAGTGGTACACTGAATTGTTTTTATGATATACAAGAATGGGTTTTACTATTTAGGTGGGTGGACAGCGGATGAAATTTTCGAAACGAGCTTCAGGGTGAAGCGAGAAATGAATGAGGGGATTCAGTGCCTATGTTTCCCTTGCTGTCAGACGAAGAACGCGCGCGCCATTCATGCTTATATTATTACTCGCACCGGGCACTTGAAGTCCATCGTGTGTTGAAATAGGGGATGAAAGATTGTATTGTGTGTTGATTGACACACTGTGTATCGATTATAAGTCTTGAGACTTCTTCATGTGGATGTATAAGAGAATAAAAATGTTCACTTGAAGTAAAATGAAAATTTTTCTAATGGGGAGTAAAAAATGTTTTCTAGGTTTTTATCTTACATAATGATCACTTGAATTTTTCATTGTGTCGTATCGGTAATCGAATACAAATTCAATATGATAATTTTTTTACATGCTAATTTATGGTTGTGTTAGTTGTTTGATTTTTTCGTGAACACGCGTGGTTGATATATGGTGACAGACAGCTATCAAGAACGGAGTGCAAAAACTGTGAAGAATGCGACGTTGAATGTAAAGATTCGTAAAAATGGAAAAAATAAAAAAAAATTTTATTACTCAAGGTCATATTTCAGTTAATGTCGAAACGTATATTTTTATCTATTCATTACGAATTCAGAATCGTTAAAAATGTAAAATTGACAGTGGCGAATAAGAATTTTTGATCGAAAGACAATTTTTACACTGCAAATATGGAATAAATTTATTCATAAATGAAAATTTCCTAAACTTCGTTCATAATTAAAATCTGTGCAATTCAAATAGTCGTTCAAAATGAACACAGTTAATGACATTAATAATCTGATAATTAAAATTTTGCGAGATAAGACGAATAGTCCAAAAGAAAAAAAGAAGAAAAAAATAAACTGAATATCACTAATAAATGCTCTATTAGTTACGTGAGAATATTTACTCCTGATTGACAGGTGTCACTTTGGCGAATGAGTTGTACTTAGTGTTCCCTGCCTAAACATTGAAATTCGCAATGATTGAACATACTTTGATATCTCTATTTGATGAGAAGTAAAATAGAATTCAGCAAATATAATCTGAACTAAGTCCAATGAACGAATCGATTCAATTACTGTAGCGAACACAACACATGTTCACAGCAAAAATTTAATAACTTTATTCCTATCACCGATTCAAATTACTGATATGAAGTGATTATAATACTTGCAATATAACTTGATAATTCTCATTACAATATCACTAAATTAGTGATAAATGTATGAACGAGAAATTACGTAACAGCGTTCATCATTCGATCAGGCCTAACGTCTAAGCTTCGACCAGAGTAATATCTCTCGTATCTAAATTCGTGTCAAACTTAATCAGGGTCAGGCTTTGATGGGAGCTTGATGCATCATGGCTCGATTGGAGCTTATTCCAACTCAGATTGTGGTCACACCAAGGTCCTACATCGGCTCAGTTAATCAAACAAATGACCTAAAGGAAGAAGAATATAAGTCCCATTTATAATCACAACTGGAAAACAAAACCAGATGTGATATATCATTTTATCATTTGACTGATGTCAACTTCAAACAATGTTCCAATTTCCCATATCACTCGAGTTACGTATCTACAGAAACTAACAGACAGTCAAATAAACTAAGAAAACACTAGAACAATATTAGACGATTTAAAAAACTTGAGAGACGTAAGGGAAATGTCAAGGTCATTTAAGATAAAATCTTAAACAACCTTTTTCATATCTTCGTTTTATCACTACGTGACGAAAAATTTTGATGTACAGTAATTTGTATCAGAAAAATATGTCTTTATTCCGAATCTAATCTTAATCAAAACATGTGGGGGCTACCTGTTAATTATAGTGACACGACAAATATGCGTTATGAAATGATCTAGAATGTGAGGACTGTAAAATAAGCGATAAATAGGGTGGACGAGTTGTTGAAATTATGAAATTAAATTGTCTGTCCATATATATTAACTGCTAGGGATGTTATTTCCGAGCTGTTAGTCAACAACATAGAAGAGAGTAATGTTCATAGGGGAGCAATCGCATAGTCTGAAGCTTCTAGTGAATTGCACACATCATAATAGCAGCATCAAGTTCAAAAGGAAACATGCCTAATCCTCCATCCTATGTTTGTAATTACGTCTATATTTGTCACGGTGCATTGAACAGTGCAAGCAATTAAATCGATCCGTATATCCATACAGACGATGACCAATGATTGTATACACAGGAGCAATCATAGACGACAATCATATACGATCCCATTAAATCTTTCACTTGCTTAAGGCTTATTAGACAAAATCAAAAAAAAAATTCCCATTCAGACTTACAATTTCTAATATTTCTGATTATCTCTACATATCTCATCTTAATTATTCTTCTACCGGTCGTAGATAGATTAATGTGTCACATCTTCACCATAAATCAACAAAGCTTATGTGTCACTAATTACTTTCCCATTTTCAACTGGTTCAGTCAACAATACCAGAAAGTGAAAATAAACACTACCTATTTTCCTGACTCATCAGTCTGGTCTTTCGTAATTGAAATTCCTCATTTATCATTAAAAAAAACCATTTAAAATTGGTAATTCGCCTCTTCAACTGACTAATTGCACAAAGCTTTGTACCTCATTTTCCACAGTATATTCACCAATAATTTCCATTACCAGGATAATATATTTCGTATATGAAATTTCGTGTGCGTTGGTACGCTCACACTTGCTATGCATATAAACTCGTACAGGTGCTGTGGTACGCTTGGAAGGGTTCTCGGAAATGGACGACTATATATATATATATATATGAGAGAGGGAGGACAATACGTCTCCATCCTAGAAATAAATGCTGATGTACAGATATATATGAGCATGAATATGTGAGAATGTTCCTATTTCTTCCCAATTGTAAATAAATGTATATGCTTGAGTGAAATAGCAGCAGGATGAGTAGACAAACTTTTGAAATACATGCATTCGAGGGAGACGCTCTCACTATAATAAATGTATACTGCAACAATAAGAGAATGGGTTCGCATGTATATGTGCAATATATGTTCTATCTTGCACAGTGTCGACACAAGAGCAAGTATATTAGAAGTGAGTGCCACTGATAAGACGAAGCAATTTTAAACGATAGCACATTGTGAAAGTTTTTTGAATGAGTTTACACATAATGGATTTGATAGATGTAACAAAATTACAAGAATGTAGATGTTGAAATGTTGTCTATATTCGCTAGACTTTATCATTTGTTGAAGTAAATTTATTTTTCTAATTTGGTGTAATTAAATAAATTGTGTTAATGTAATGAGGAATAAGTTTCAATCGTGCTGATAATCATCATCTTCACAGAATGCAAATGATATTTTAGAATTCATTTGTTAACTTTGATTAAAATGAGATTCTAATTATTTTTAGATGGAAAAAGATGATTGTCATTGGAAATGAATTAGAATTAATTCGATTCATCTGATTTCTATCAACTAATAGAATATTTTGTTAAGGGTTGTGTATTTTATAATCATCCACATTTTATTATATGCAATATTTAACCATCAGAATATTAATCCTCTTTAGATAGTGAGAAATTTATGCTATTGAAAGGATGCGAAATATCTTTTTATACGATTCAAACTCCTCTCATTAAAACACATTTTAATAGAAACGAAATGAATATATAAAATGCAATTCATCCCTCACATTTTCATGATTCTACTCTAATGTACTTTTGACATAACCAGGTTCCAAGTCCTTAACAAAAATATTGAAATATCCTCCTATTTTTACACAAAATATTTCAAACTCACCCCATTACATATCGCCAAAAAAAAACAATTCCATCAAGAGTATTCCAAAAAATCAATTCAATACAAATTTTTTATCGAATCTAACTTGCATATCAATTACACATTCACATATACAAACTCTGTATCATTAATTCTTCAATGATATAGCGAGGTGAATATTACAAACTTACGAACTCGTATTTAATATGATTAACAATTATTTCTTTATTTTATATCACTTGAATATATTATTGATACCTGAAATAATATTCTGGCCATTGCTTTTTTTTTCTTCACGCGCGCGTCTTCCTCTTATGTACAAATTCGCGCGCACATACATATGTTTGTCGGCTAAAATAACATTGGACGATTGGATTTCAGCAGATCGATTCGTTAAGACCTCGACAGAGTTTCGCTCACAAGAATACAAACGTCACAAGTATTATATAGTGACGGGAGAGATTTTCACGTAGAGGAGATAAACAAGAAGAGTAGAATGTCGGATGATTGTGAATGCATGTACATATATATACATATACACACGAACACTATGAATTATTTGGAGGCTTGGGCTCTAGGGTAATATGTGACAACAATATGATATGCATGAGAGGAACATAGAGACGATGGGAACGCGACTGAATTGTGTTATCTGTCTACTATATGTGATATGTATTCCATCTGAGAAATATTTAACAAATTGGTAATAATAGAGTTAGTGTCATCATACATATATCTACCATATTGAGCCTTGTCAGGTTCATAATATAAATAGAATGAAATGTGCAATGATTGGATGACTAAAACCCAAAGGTCGTATGTGCCGAAATTTCATTTCCACAACTGGATTTATTATTGAAAGTAATTTTTTTTTCAGTTCGATTATTCAAATTCGTTCTATTATGAATAAGCAATTCGATGATGGAAGATCAGAAAGATTGTGAAGCAGAGAACTTGTAAATCACGGTTGATGTACCTTTCTGGCATTAAATTTTGATTTTTCGCTCGAATATATGACATTGTCTAATGTCTGGAGAGAAAATCTGCCTTGCACTCATCACTTCACCCACTGATACATATAATTTCATATATTCAATTGAATATATTAAATTAAGTTAATGTACTCTCTCTGGAATTATTTGACGTGCTTTTATGAAATTATTTGTCGAATTTAAAGGGAAAAATTAATTTACCATCTTTATGGAGAGAGAATGAACTTTCCTAATTTTTATTTTGCTGATTACTCAATTGATGAATTCCGCAAAGGACTAACTGCACATATTTTTATGAGTTAGTGTGAAAAAATTGCTAGGATCATTCCTTTTTTTTTTCTGAATACGGAGCAGATGTAAATTGGGCATATGCGACCTTTTGTTTCAATCACGAGTAGAAGCAAATTCATATCGAGAGTATGAATATGAATAAGAAATGACCCGAAATGAAATCCATCTTGTAGAAGGTGCAATGTGTGTCACTAAGAGTATTATGAATTCATTTTCAAATGGAAATATCAGTGGTGAGACATTGATTTTCATTGGGTTTTCCATTATTATTTCGCGTATATACGTCATGTGGAGAATATTATTACGATATAATATGATGGAGGTATAATATGATAAAGTAAATTATATAATGAAAATGATGAATCTAAAACAATTTACTGAACATTCAACTTCCATTTTTATCTATCGCATTTTTTTCTGTCAGTTCTTTCTCCATTTATTCTTTTTTGTCAAAAAAACAGGAACTGTAGCTGTGTCTCTGAACAATATGTGAGCGTACACTTTATCATGATAACTCTATAAATGCGTTAGAGACACGTTCTTCCGTTCTGCTTATCTGTTTCAGTGTTTTTAAACGTCTTTCGGTGTTCATTCAAATGACTAATAATCCAAAAGGATGCGAACCCACTATCAATGTAATATAATTTTTTTACATCATATTTACATTTTCGCGACTCTAAATGATTCTGATTAATTTTATTCGGTTCACAAATCGATAATTTCAATCCAATATGAACCGAATTTGATGTTCCCTCCCTCAATCAATGATAAAACTTCCATTTCATTAATCATAATACATTATTTGCAATATTTATTTACGCTGATCTATATTTTGGCACCAACTGTCATTGTCAAGTCATGTTTCTATGAATTGCTAAATTCATCTCTAATAAAACAATTTATATTATCAGGGCTATATGATAACACTTGATAATGTCACAACGTAATCCAATGTAAATATTGCAAATAATGGATTAAAATGAAAGAGAATAGATTTTATATCCAATTAATTCGAGCTGAACAAAATTGTAGTATTGAATTAAAACTAATGATCAAATTGTCCATTTAGTAGAATAATCGAGATATTAATTCTCGTAGAATATTTGGGGAGACCACGGCGAGCAAATTTTCTGGGACGATCGTCATCCCCACCTACCATATAATTATGGATTTATCGATCATTGAATATGAATATGCAGCTCCATATTTAAATTTCTGAAAGCGCATGCATCAACTAAAATATGGGGCGGTAGGCGATCGACCTTAAACATCCTCCCGATTCGCTTGCTATGAAATATTTCATGTATGTATATGTGCGGCGAGACAATTGTATATAAATAGTCATTATTATAGAGAGAGTGCAAAAGGTTTCAGATGGTACTGCTGCATCCAAGTACGCATTGGACAACAAGTATTACGATTGACCGCATGTAAAAAATGCACGAGTATATACCCATACATCGTTTTGCATATCTACATGTGCGCTATCAAAAATTCAAAATTTTATGTAAAATTTTTATACAGGTATACAATTGTTTGGCAACCACCGACTTACCCCGTTTACGTCTGCAACTACGGCGATACCATGCGAATATTCGAGTTTGGCTATAAAAAGCATCGTGATGGTAAGTTAATGTCACACGAGGCTTCAGTTGCATATAATATAACCCACCAAGAGAATCGCGCGCCGAGTTGAGGAGAATAATGAGCGATATACGTGCAAGCACCAACCAACGACGTCGACGTAGTCAATTACGAACGATGCGTTGAGCCACCATGCAGCTGTGTGTGTGTGAATATGTGTGTATGCGTAGCCACCGAGTCAGGCGCTGCGCGGTTAGCAACAGATTTTATCAGGATCGGAGCAACTGTGCGGCACGTGTGGTAGTGGCGTACTTAGAGGGAGCGGGAGGGTGCACTACATCACCATCAGCGCGTCCTTATTCCAGGCTCTGTTTTTTGACCTATTAAAATGATATACTATATAGAATATATTTATGCAATGGATGATACTGGGCCAAAAATTAATTGACCAAAATTCATTGTAGATTATATCATACTTAATTCAATGACAAAACATTGAATTGAATTACCAGGCAACGTCAATTAGCCGGGAAGGTTTATTATCATTTTAAATGTCATATTGATAGACTCACCAAATTTGGGAATGGCACAATTTTATATGCAATTATGAATGCATTCATTGTTTATGGATAATTTTGCGTAGCCGCCGGCCGCGAAGTAATTAGCAACATGACGATTTGTTCAATAACTGCCACAAAGGAAGAGCTCATAAATACACTTATATGTTGTTACATTGGGGAATAAATATTGAAGACAAAGTTTCATAATTAAATGTTCAAGTGGTATCTATAATGGTTGATGTTGAAGAATATGAGTGGGTCGTTACGGATAGTAAATTTATCGCATTTGCAATTGTATAGTAACATTCATTGCACTTGTATATCTAAGTTTGAATTTTTAATATGTATTATGTGTGTATATATATTATATGCGCCTTGTCTGGTGACCCATGTGGCGAAAGTTCTTTTGTTTCACTATGAAATCAAGATCTCGTAGTAGACTTTTTATATTATACATGAGCGGTTGCGCATCTTATGAAACGCGTTGTTTCCCTTCCACGAGAATCATTCCCTCGTTATTTACGATTTTATGTTAATGATTGCGTGTCCCTAATTGCTAATCACTTTCAATGGTGAACTGCATAAATTTACAATTTTCCTAGTCAACATTTTATAATAAAAGAAAAATAATTACCAACCTATGTACAAATATCTTCATACAGTCACACATATACACACACATCTCATTTATTTATTTTCAAAATAATCACATAATAATAATTAATGTGATATGATAATTTCCAAGTGTGTGTTTACGCATGTGTATTATGTGTGCATGTTTGTACGCGCATTTGCCAATGAAATCCGGAGAGTTCTCCAGCGTATAATCACTTGAATAACCCCTTGAAATTGTGTCGAGTGACAAAGGAATTCAGTCTTCACTTGGGAGTGCATCTTTCCGTGAGCTAAAAATAAAAGTAAAGATTCAAAGATTCGAAACAGCAGCATCGAACAGGTTTTTTACTTTCAACCACGATGTTCCACGTACCACAAATATGTAACTGAGTGTCAACGACACCCATACCCACCGACAATCGTCGCTTTTCCTTTTAGTCATCCCGTTCTTCGACCTTCAAATAGTCATGCATAACCACATTGATACATGTAGACTCACTCATCATATCATTATCTCACCCTCCCACTATTCCATGCATTACACCGTCTTCGTCAGCGTCATTGTCTCATCGGTAATTATAATAATAAAAAATAACAAGCAAACGACAATGACGAAGAATGAGAATCGAAGCGCGTGAAATAATTGAATGAACGCGGTTGCTAGGCACGCGACGAATCGCGTGGACTGCGATCACAGTGAGTCAGTTCGATATCCTTCCAGTATTGCAAGTACATACAACACTCATATCAATCGAGCTACAATTAATGTTTTTTTTTGGCTTGGCCATTCCCATTTAGTTACGTTACCAGCCACCTCATGACCATTAGCCATTCAACAACTTTTTGATTTATATATATTCAATTCAAATAAACATTCAAAGTCATTGAATGAAATACATGTAAACACGTAGATGGGCTGTGTGTACACACACGAAGTGGGATGCATTGAATCAACATCTACATTCCACCACACTAATGTATAATTGCACATATATTCAATCATTCACACCAATTGAGAATTCGTTTGTATACGCAGATAAATATGATCAATTGTATTTTTTATAAAGTATTCTCATATACCTGTATACTGTGTAGATTCATCTATGTTTAATAAAGGTAAAGATCTCGACATGTATTTATGAGTCATAAGTTAGTGTTTGTTCTCGCACGTGCAGTGACACAGCGTGATATACTATGCAAAGAAGATGAAAATTTAATTCAACGATTTAGCGTTGTAACGTATTCCTTTTTGTTTTTATTGGTTACGTGCACGGGGTGGATTATGGAGACCATTCGTCCCTGAATCTTTACCTGTATATGTCGGTATGACGCCGCTACAGTGTTCGTTGTATCTCCACACGGAATTGGCGCAGGCGCACTCCGCATAATCTTCATCAACGCATATATATATATAATTTTTCTACCGCCGGTGGCGCTAGTATCGTTGTCACATGAATTCACCGATGTGAATGTAGCGTGAATTGCCACTGTGAGATCACTGTTGCTTCTTTCACTACTTTCTGTTTGTTACTCACTAATTTTTCTCACATATTCACAAAAACTTCGTATAAATACACTTCACTCCTTCACGAGTGAAAAGAAAAGGGTTCCATTAGTTGGAAGTATGCAATGTTTGTGGAATTGATTGAATCAATGATTGAATAATTTGGGAGAAACGTTCCGACGCGCGTCGTCAAGCGCCATTTACAGAAACTCGATGAACACCGGTTTGAGTTCCGTCCTCTTCGCGCATCCTCGCTCTCTCTCGCTCCCTCTCTCTCTACTTGATCATCGGCTCATGTTCATCACGTTGCTCACGTCTCACTCTTGTTTACTTTGTATAGGTATATATTTGATGTATGATATTAAGGGGAAAATGAGTAACATGAATTTATTTATTTTTTCCAGATATTTATTTTACGGATGTACAGTGAGATATATGGATGCGATAGAAGTGTTTTGTTCAGGTTTGATGATGATGAATTGATGTTAATGGGTAATAGTATGTACCCTGATTAGAAAGTAGCGTTTAGGAGGATTCGGTAATAATTTTTTTCGAATGCTTTTGGATGCTATCGAACATTTTAAATGCTACTGATATTTGGCTTTGATAATTGAATGAATCGTAAATGCTACTTTCTAATTAGGATGATTTTGTTGTTTTGGTCATTGATTACTGAAATAGCTGGGGCTTATTTAACTGTAGGAGTCAAAAATTTGTGTGTAAGTGATATTAATGTGTGCTCTGAGTCTCTAACAATTATGTGTGCAGGATTGTTATTAGACACAATTAGATTCGACTAAGCTACGTTAAATTCTTAGGTACAATCAATATAAGCCCACAGCATTCATTTGGTTTAAAGATTCATTCGAATGCAGACCACGATTACTCATGCAGGGGGTCCTCATAAAATTGTCATGCTGAGTTCTTGTGAACATTAAATAAATTGATATGTTTCTCTATTGTTCCAGAGTCATTCGGAGGGAAAATCAGTTGATACCTCTGAATTAGCGTGAATAAAGGGAGATTGAAATATAATAATGATACGTGTTAGAAGGAATTTTAAGCAACCATTTTATTCAAAATATGAACATTTTAATGCGCTTGTGATAATTCGTCCATGTGTACAAAGGAATTATCGTTTAGTGCCAATATTCAGATATGATAAGGTATCAGTAACACATTTATATATCACTGAGTTCCGGCATTATCGACAATTGACATAACCTCACGAATTATTCCAGCTTCCGGTACATAATTCAAATCCTGCAGAAGATGGCGCCACTCTCTGATATCGATGGCGGTTATTGAGGACGCTTCGAGGCAGATGGCGATCGCTACTCACAGTTTTGTACTGCAACATAAAGCTGAAGTGTAAGTTAAATTGAGTTTCAGATTGCATTCTTTCCAAGTACAAATCCATGATACATTAACATAATTATTTCATATTTCAACATCTGTTGTTCTTCCCCTTCTTTTCTGCGCATTGTGAACATTTATACAAATTCACTGTATCAGTGATCAATGGCGCATTACTTGCCCGTTGAAACAGAGATAAAAGCAAAAACTATTTGCGTATAGCTGTTTATTTATTGAAATACTTAACAGCTACATAAGATTAATGATCAGCGAACTCGAACATTCGTGTTAGACTTCTGACTATCGAATTTTCAGAGTTTGGTACTTGCATAGTTTGGCTCGCATTTCTCGCTTCAAATATCCACAAAGTTAAATTTTTTTCGTTTTTTGTGACTGAAACCATGCGCTATATACATTCATGAACCTCTCCATATCTTTTGGTTCTTTTTATTCTCATTTCATCAATGATGGACTTGATGTCTTTGTCACTTACTGCATAATAATAATAATGATATATTTCTATTATTATTATTATTATTATTATTATTATGAAGTAATAGTCATAAGTTTGAAAATTTCTGTATCTTCAAACTAACACAAAAATTCAGATGTTATATCATTAATATTTCACAGAATAAATTACACTGGTTATATATCCATGGATAATTTGACCTATCGAATCGTAAGGCAAATGATGCTCTCAAGTCATTAATCTTTACAAAAGAGGTGCGTCACATAATTCAAATTGGTTTTTGTTGTTGGACGTTACACTATGAAATTTGTTCAATGTTACAGGTACAGTGAAATGAAAAAAATGGAATTATGGATTATTAAAATGAACATCATCATTACGTTGACAGTGCTGTCGGCAATGGAAGCAATAGGAAAAAGGTAAAGAAAAATTCATTGACATGAATTTACTACATATCACTATATATACTTAATGATAACACATAAAATCATTAATCTTAGAAAGTAATTTCGCCTTTAGCAGTGGCGACAACCAACTTCCCTTTTACTCATCGCTCTTCTTTCCCGTTTAACATCGTACTGTATGAATGTGTATAACATACATACACACGTACTCTTATCTTTTTTCTATACAAGCCAACCCCCTTGCACGGTTTGCTCAGGTTTCATTTTTTCCTGCATGTTTCCACTTGCTTTAGTGCAGGATTATTAATGATTCAACCCCCCCGAAATAATCTGCTTCAACTGGTGTGTGTTCCATTTTACACACTGGCAGTCGAATTTTCTCGTAACACTTTGGTTGATAGTCTTTCATCTTTGACTAGAAATTTCCTCCACAAAATTCTCACAATATCTACAATACTCGGGGGTTATGAATAATCTTTAATCGATGAATATTCACTTCATGTTTTTATTTGATATGGTACATGAAGAAGTATCAGGATATAAAAGGGGAGGGATGCTGTGAACTGGGCCTTGAACATCAGGATCCCATCACTTGTATTTAACACTTTTTTATTGAATGAATTAGTATTTATAAGTTTATAATATGCTCCCTTTGAGGCATAGCTTGTCGATATTTTCATGACAATCGAGAGACGAGAAGGTGAAAGAGAGAAAAATTAGAGAAAGAGTGAGGGAATGTCTAGTTGACAATACAATGAACAAAGCATTTATCTAAGCTAAAGACGAATCGATTGGGGACATGCACACAAAGTTTTATCTCGGATGAATGAAGAAGCAATGAAAGCTGGAATTTCCGGTTGATTCGGTGCGCTAACGATGGGGTAGTTTCTCCACACATGTCACCATGCACATACGCATATTTATATACAATGTATATACATTTGTATTAGGTACTAAATGTATTGTCCATGCGTGCCAATCTTCTCGTCAATAATTTACACAATAATGGACACGCACCGCCACACCGCAAATTAGTGAAAAACCGTTGAATTGACCGACGAAGAGAGAGCAACATTTATATATACATATTATATTATGTGCCCATATGAGAAACTAAGGTTGCATATATATGCATGCGATGTGTATCGATGTGGCTTTATTATTATTCATAGATATATATGTTCAGCCAAGCCCTTTTTCATTTGCCTGACTGGACAATATCGAAAGGGTTTCACCGTTTCGCACCCTCTGTGGATGCGTTAAAAAACGAAACAGGGAGAGAAAAAAAAACGAGAAACGAGGAAACAAACAGAAAAATAAAAGTTGATATTATACATATACTTTTTTGTTACTCTTCTTTCATTCTAACACATTGTGTAAGAATTGAAAATCTCACGGATAAATGCGAAATAACTAAACGAGTAAATGTGATACAGTACCGTATGTACAAATATTTGTAGACACGGTCGCAACGAGATGATGATAATACGATATATGCGCAGCGAGACAGAGCTCCGTCATGACACTGTAATATGCTTATGTCCTATATGGATATATTATAGCTCTGCAAATGTGTATATATTCAATGTTTATATAAATGTGAAACTTTAACGGAATGGACAAATGATGGGCATGGGAATTGTCAATCGAAAGTGCCAAGAGACATAGCGAACATACATGGAATTATATATATAAATATACATATATAATGTATAAGAAATAACTCTGTGGCTTTCAGGTGTGGCTCTTTAAACATCCTCCCTTTTACTGAATGCCGCGCGCGCCCGCTTAAACTCCATCATACTCGTTAATTATCATGATCGTTTATTCGTTCGTGTTATTTGTATTTTTTTTATTAATATTCTTTCGTTGGTTGTTGAATTTTCAACAAGTGAAACATGGTGAAATCATCGATAAACTTTAATGTCTATTTATATTACGTGGATATACATGGAGATATTATTCTTTTTTTCTCTTTTGTGGTTAAATCCAACTAGACGTCTATCATATTTGAGTCCTGTACAATGTTGATATATTGACTTGGCTTGATGATCGTTTTGGGAATTTAGAGATTAGTCAGGATTCTGAACATTCTAAGACGTTCTTGAATATATTTTTATTCAAATCTATGGATATTTAAATATTATCCGTGAGATATTCGTGTACATGATAAAAAGTAGATTTATATTTTTAAAATAAATGATTGCAACTTGAACAGAGGGGAGGAAAAAAAAAGTTATGATAATAAAAAATGAATCGTAAATTTCTGCGACTATATCTCTCACCAAGGATATATTTAACATTCGCGCGAACATGCATATCATTAAACTAAAGCATATTATACGTTTGTAAACCATAAAACTCCCAATTTCACAGACTATGACCTTCTTGATACATATTATATGTATGTATATATACATATGCGGCTATATAGTTTCGCGCACTCACAGACTATACAATTACGTGTAATTTGTAGTCCTAGCATCTCCACCATCTTGGCTTTATATGTATATAATATGAATATGGGGGAGCAAGCGAAGCGAAGAACCAAGAGTTGAAGAAAGACTCTTTTTTTTCACATATTTTTTCATTTCTTGCTTTTATCCTGATGTACAATAATGATTGTGGGAAAAGCTGGTGATCGTTGATAGAAATTATCATTCAAAAAAATTAGAATTCATAAGTCAAATTTAGCAAGTTCTGGGTGTAATTAATTTCCAAAAATATTTATTGATATAGAATTTAATGTATGTATGAATATGGTGGTAGGTCAAGTAACGATGTCTCTCAACAAATTTTAACATCTGTACAAGTACAAAATTCTATACTATTGAGAAATGTAATACTGTAGCTCTTAAACAGCCAACCCTATTCAGTATACTTATATAATTTCCATTGCTTCTTGTTTTCTTCATATTCTCACCTTATTTTCGCTTCACTATCTCTGTTTCTCTCCCTCACTTTTTCTCGTTGTTTCGCTAATCGTATCTATTTATGATACTCGCAATGTTCAACGATGGCGCGGACGTCCGTGCACAATAAATATATACTTGCCCCCTTAACCATATTCATTATCCGTGGGAACAATTTTCCTGCATAATCGAGCGTGAGTATCGATTCTATACATTTGTATATATATGCTTATATACTTGAATATGCACTGGCTCTAATCAACATTAGTGAATGTTGAAGAGTAACTTCTGTATAACTATTTAGGTATTTTACTCGTCGAGACAGTGCATTGGCCTTATCAGAATTACTGCGAGTAACTAATCACTTGGAATATCATTTAAGTCTTATGAGGTGGTCGACATGGTGATGATTAAAAGTTATACATTTTTCTCTGTGTTAGGATGATGTTCATGTGGATGATTCGTTATCGAAGGAGTGAAGTAAAAAGAATGTAATATTTTAACTGATGGGAAAGTATTCATGATTTAATATCTGCTTTGCTGCTTCAAACGAGGATGAAGTTGAATTGTGATGTAGGAATAGATTTAGATTGCGATCTGATTAGGGTATTGGCTTTGCATAGGAATGAGGATGATGGGGAATTTTTTGTAATTGAATTGGGAACACATTTATACCTTGATATTGGTATTGCCACCTGTGCAATTTGTTGTTGTTCATCAAATATAAATATGAAAATGCGTATGAGAAAGTGTATGAATGTTACACGAAACAAAGTTGACATTGTTCATTATATATTGGTATAGTTTGGCGTTTATATGCAATGTTTTTCAATAGAGGGATGATCTAGGAGTTGGTCAATCCACGTTGTGGAAGATAGGGTAAATAGTGACAGCTTCGGATTTCATTAAATTAGAACTTTATTGTCAGACGTCTTTGTTGATTATCAGTTTCATAAATAGGATAAATACATGGGATCGGAAAAATCTGAACATTGAATTACGTTACCATTTGAGATGGTAAAGCAGTTCCATGCTAACATCTTGAACCCTCCATACGGCACCTTGTCTATAGATTTAATTAGATGATCAGCTCCTCAGCTATGATCTGGCTAATCAATCTGGCATTCGCTCTTGATTAATATCAAAAATATGGTTCTCACAGAAATTTCTTCGTAACTTCAATGTAACATCAAAATAGTTTTGATAGATAGAAAGAACGTTTGCAAATATTGTGAGATACATTTTGGAAAATGATGATAACATTATTGAGAACCCAAAGTAATTTGTTCATCGATTTAATTTGAAATTAACTGAAATCGACAATTTTTGGTAGACAAATGAGTAAACATGGTGATGATGAATATTTTTAAGAAGTTTCAAGGCTTACGAAAGAAACAAACATTTTATTTCATACTGAAGAAAGTTCTTGGGAGAACAAATGAATATTATAATTATATCGAAGAATGTATTTCAGAAAAATACAAAAGCGTGAGAGAAAGTTTCATGGTGACACCATTAACAGGTCAATAACATACTTATGAATTGTGGAATCTAACACAATTTCACAATTACTCTTCCGTTATTTATATTTTTGATTAACATTCAACGGACACATAACAGTATAGTGTTATCAGAATAATATTCGCAGGCACCATCTGACAACTGACATTGCTCTGATCTAGTCAATAAAATCCGTCGATTTCTAATAATTTGAGATAGAACAACTTATGATTTTATCATCGATTGGCTGCATGCCAACTTGAAGATTACTTCCCGTTGATCTCCTTTCTCATTCGGTTACATGAGAAAAATGTTTTAAATTCTATTTGTTCCTGCGATAATTGATAACCTACTTACAAAGTATATTTCCGAATAAATATAATTGCGATGTTATAAGAAATCGATTTTTATCTCTAATCTTTCGTTTAGTGATAAAATTATCACCAAAAATCGGCGAATAAATGCGAAATGTACCGACATATATTTTCGAAATTTTTTATATGCGATTAACAATAATCAGAAGATGTAAACAGAATTGTAGATGAAATTTTCGTGGGGCTCAGGTTGAAAGGTCATTACACGATAGTAAGCCAAAATCCTCTGTAGAAGTGCACAGCATAACACAGACACGCAAATATCTACATTTACACGCAAATAATATGAAGGCGTGACATTGAGAGTGACCTCCCAACCACATCGTTCACATTCGCCCCGCCTACAAATACTATCCTGCAACGTAATAAAGTGGGGAGATGTTTGCCGCTACAATCTCGAGTCGTTCAGAACGTAAGAGGACGCGAGGGTGCGCGCGTCTCCGGGTTTTCATAGCTGTTAGAATTTTCAAATCGTGTTGTGTGAGCTCGTTTTGTTATTTCCTGTTGTGTTTCTATTCAATTTCACATTACGGATTTTACAGTGTCGTTAGCCGATATTATTCTCATTCATTTCACAAATTTATATTATTAATTAACATTTCGTTTGACAATTGTAAAAACGTCAACGTCACATTGCAAAATTTGCTCTTTATTCAAAATCTTCGGGGAAAACTCGGTATTGAAAAAGAACAATTATTGCGCGTGGTTTTGTGCTGTCTTCTTTATGATAATTATTATTATTAATCACAAATAAAAGTGGTGATCAAAAGAAGGAAAGAAAAACATTTTATAATTATTGTCAGTGGTGCAAAAGACATGAACGTTATGTCCTTGGATTGTTTATCCTCGAAAATTGTTTCGATCAGTTGTGTCATTAAGAGTGAATTGTAAATTATATATAAAAGTCAAATTTGAACTTGGAATAAATATTCCTGTGTTTATTGACAAACGCAAGGTAAAATTGTGACATTTGTGTGCAGTATACGAAATGAATATTTCTATCATTCGTGAATTTTGTTGTTTGAATTAATTTTCATTCTTTCGATTATTTATTATTTTTTTTTTCCACATTCCCCTTTACTGTTTCTTGTTGTTGTAGCAGTAATACAAACCCTTCGACGGCGCGAGTTGCGCGGACGAGGGTCACAATAAAATTGTATTCACGACCGCTTTCGCGGATAAATCAGCCAAAATTCGGGTGAAGAACAGAGACCCACTGCCATCCTACGCGATGGAAATAAGCGATGATTATCAAGACATGGGTAATCCTGATGGTGGTGGAGCTATGGCGGTAATACCACTGGGAGATCATCGTCAGGCATCCGAGAGTTCAATGGTGAGTTATTTATTTTTTCTATTATACTTTATTGTTATGATACTTTCAACGAATATGTCAAATTGTGCCCATGGACTTAAGTATTTACATTTCTTATCGACAGATTAGGAAATTTTAGTCCCCTTTTTTTCTTTCTTTCTTTATTTCGAAATTATCTTACTCGATATGTTTGAAATGAATGTTTATTTACATATAAACGCTATAGGCTAATTTCTATTGTGACTCATTACGATTGAGTCACAAACATTTGGTGAGAATGAAAGATAGCAGAGCAATCTATAAAATTGCTGCGGGCTACATAATCGATGTCGGTTCGGAAATGAATCCCATGACGTTATCAAAGTAATTTGACACGCATTTTTGTGATTCCTCTACATAATGGCATATCAATTAGAATTTTTCTGGTGACCATCTACGATATCTAATTCGATATTTAACTTATCTTGAATCTAATAATTGTGAAAGTTTGATTTGGAAAAATTGATTTGAATACAATTTCAAGCGAGGCTATAAATTATCGATTCCCAACTATTCGTATCACATTCTAATATGTGTTATAGAGAAGGGGAAAAAAAAAGAATATCACAGTAGTTATGAATAATAAATATATATTTAATATTCAAAAATAATTCTTCATATTTTTGCAAGTGTCATTTTTCCATTGCAATAATTCATTGATATACATAAATTTATATTCAATCCATTTCTATTCTCTTATGCCAATACATTTCTATTATTCTCGATAATAGAATTATTCCATAAATTATTGTCAAGAGATAAAAAAAAAGGAAAAATGATGAATTAATGTTTTTCAAATGGAATTTGAATGCGTAATTAATTCAACATACAGTTGAATGTATGGCATATATATATATATATATATAAATATAGTGAAGACACATGCGCCTCGTGATCCGCGCACATTGTCAGCGAAGGTATTCGCGGAGCGTCAAGGGATTGGTTGAATTCAATCTCTCCCCCTTTTTAGTTGAGTTGCTGGTGTATAGCTCGCGGTTAAATTTGTGTTTGTGATGTGGTTTATGGATGTGTGTGTGTCCTGCGGCCGCGGCGCAAGGGCGGGGATTTCCCTTTCGGCCAATCCAATCGGTCAGCAGCAAAGTGCGATCACCTAAGAGACTCGTGCTGCGCTTTTGTATATATATGTGTGTAACCTGTGTGCCTAGTGCATTTGTACCTTTAGACGCCATGTCGTGACGTCATGTCTCGTTAGGTAGAGTATATTTTGTGGCGCCAACGATTTAGATGTTTTACATTGACGACCCATTGCACTCTCTATCTCTTTTGTGTGTATTTGTAGTCTGTACATATGTATTTGTGTCTATGTCTATGTCGAAACAGAAATTATATATTGCGTGTCAGTTAATGATAACTTTAGATAATAGATTAATTTATTGATTTTCTTTTTCGTTTTATTCATTTGTGTTCATTTTTTATTACTTTTCAACTAGGACGTGGAAGTTATGTTTGATAGATTTTCATTTGCTAAATGGAAATATTATTTTAGAGTTTAATTTTGAGATTAGATGAATTTTTCAGTTTTAAGATCATGAGAATTAATTTTCGGATATTGATTATGATATTGAGGAATGATTAGAATGAGAATAATTAATCGTTGGAATTTTGTTTGAAAAGGGCTAATTTTAGTTTTATTAGGGAATGCAATTAATGACAGTCGTTATCCCGTTTTTATTGAATTTGATGAAAATCCGTTGAAGAATTTGATCTCGTACTTTCTGAATCCTCGTGATGATTAAAAGATAATTAGGTATGAATCTTATTTATGATTTATGAGGGAATTATTGGAAAAATTTTGAATTTTGATTTTCACAATCTTTGTTTATATTGTTTGAGTATTTTCAACATAATCATTTTTATGGTTTGAAATGGATTGTTCCACCTTAATTGCAAGAATCATTATGCATCATGGGGAAAAACGAACAGACTATTTGGAGGCAGGAAAACAATGGAATTATGGACTTTTGAGTTTCTTGGATATATTAAGTAAGAGAAGTAATGCACACAGCTGCATTGTTCTTATGAGACTGACAATATGTCCATCAATCACTAATGAATTGTCATAACTTCAAGTGAACCCTTGAAAATATTCATAAGCATAGATATTTACTGCGATGCAATTAACTGAAATAGAACTATCATCATTGCTTTTACTAAATTCAATAACATAAATCAAAGGAGCATTAACAAAATTTCATTTTATTGTTTTTTATTTTAATAATTCAATCATCAAAGTGACATTTTAACACTTCAAACTGCCTACAGTAGTGAAAAACTTGGCACTGTGAACCAGTCGTTCATTTATATCATTCATTTTATGAATTAAACTATTTTCGTTTCATATAATTTAAGTTTTCGTAATATCGCGCACGCTTGTTAAATGTTATTTTAACGGGTTATTGCCAAGTTTGAAAATCGAAATGGATATGGCGTTGTTCTATCTTGTCGGTGTGTGTATGTGCACACGCGCGCGCGGCTTACCTTTCTGGAAGGGTTAAGAATACTATTTGGGCGTTTTACGATAGCCCTATAAAAATCTTATAATTAGATTTTGGGAGGTAATTTGCTGGCAGACGATAAAACAGTATCTCTATATATGTTCAAATGGAGGTTTAGGGTCTAAGTTTGAAATAGCAAAACATATCTTGGTATTTTCTTCGCCTTTGCTTTTATGTGGTTTATTTAATTTAATTTTTTTTTCTCTTTTTGCCGATATTTGAATTCAAATGAATTTGAATAGTTTAGTCATTAAGAAATTTTATTATCGTATTTCTACTAGGTGTTCAGTGACTAAATTTCATCGTTGATCGTTACAATTATATTCCCGTTATTGATGAATAGGTAAATGTTAATTATTCGTGGGACGAATGATTTAGTAATTATAACATAATAATTTAGGTATGTTCAATATGTATTTATATATTAGACAATTTTTGTATAGATATTAAAGTCTCATTTTTTTTACTAAAAATATAATTATGTTGGAAAACCGTGAGGTAGGATATTATATATTCTTTTGATGCAATATTAATTTGATAACATCGGTAACAAGCATGAAGCGAAACCGATCACGATGTGATATTTATTATATCGCGTGTTCGAAATTGCAGATGTCGCTTTTGCACGTGATGAGTCACATTAAATTCGTTGTCATGTCAAGTGACGACTATGGGATATTGTTAGGAGTTCAACGAAAAAATGTAAATTCGAACAGCCTTTTTTTTCTTTTATATTATAATGGAAAGGGCTGGAGAAATTTACAATTTTAAACTTTTTTATAAATACATTCATTTCTGTGAATTATAAATTATATATATGCATATCGTTGATGCTATCTTTGTGAAATAAATTGTATATTTTTTATGAATTATAAAAATGTATAATAAGATTGGTCAATTTTGAAAAAGGTTGAAATTTGTGTAAATTTCGCGCCAGCATTTAACTTGATTCATTATAATATAATGAGTTTTTAGAAAGGTGGAATTAATTTTGACCCAAATATATAAACTTTACTGATTAATTTCACATAGTGCTATAATTTCTTAAATTTTCCATAATGGATTGACATGAAGTGACGGTTGGGGGGTTCAATTTAACACTTATTGTATTTATATAAGGCAGATAATTTGTCTCCCTTATTTTAACAACTCTTTGAATTTCTAATTTAACAATAATTCAAATTTATGATCGTTAACAAAACGTATAAAGTAATTTTTTTATACGTCATTAATTTGCAATGTATAAATTTCAAAGTGTTGAATTTAAAAAAAGGCACGAGAGTGAATTCCTTGTCTCAAATATAACATTCACAATTTTTCATTGCAAATATTGACAATGTTTGAATAAATTTACTTAGTTTGAAAATATTATTTTAGTAAAATAATTCGAACAAATAATACATTCATCGAATTATGTATTATACGTGTCACAGCGCAATTAAATTCTAACAGATAAATATCAACAGTGTACGGGTGGGAGGCTAAGCAAAAACGTGTCTCATTGGTTGTCTCTCGTATTGCATTGTCGCTTTTATGTTCTATGTATACGTATATATATATATATATATATAAATTATGCTACCTATCAAAACTCCTTCGAGTAACGCCGACGAGTCGCGATATGGCGCATGATAGTGGGGGATTACAACGAGTGGGAGAAGTGAATGATGAAAAGCCGACCAAGTGAGAACGTGATTGGCTCAACAACTATTTCATATCACGCCCACATTCTTGATATAACGTTCCAATATACCATATTACATTGTACTATTTTTTATACAGCAATAAAATAATTATAATTTTTTTTTCCATTCGGACAAGTAGATAAACACTTTTATTCTAAAATTGAAATAATTTCGAAATACATCGATGAATAATTCATTACATGAAATTAAAGACAAAGTCGAGATTGATTTGGCACTTTGAAGTCTGCAGAAAAATTTTGGTGTTTAATATTTATGGAGAAAAATTGATACTTGCGCATTTTATAAAGTTGAATGTTCAATATATTCTTAAAACGTAAAAGTATTTTATATTTATAATGTCATGAACATTTGGTTAATTATCTCAAAAAAAAATGATTGTTTTACTCTTACCATTTCAAAAATACACTTCTGCCGATTCGAAGTATCATAAAAAAAAAGCCACTTCAGATAAAAATGTCAGTTGAGATTGGTGTGCGCATGCGTCAAGTATTTGAATAAACTGCGCGGCACTATTTAGTTTTGTTTGTTGTCCATCCCAAGTCAAGTGGCGAGAAACTCTCGTTGGTTAGCGACCAAATTGGCCCTCGCACCCTACATAGAAGGAAAAAAAAAGGTATATCGGAGGGAAAGTCTTATATATGAAAGAAGCAGAAATGTGTAGCTACTGCGTTGAAGATTTACGAAACACGGTGGTCGGTGCGGCATTTATCTTTTTTCTTCTTCTTTCTCATTCTTCAATAACTTCTCTCTTTCACCCTGTCCATTTTGATCTCATCTCGTTTCCGGAAAAGACTCTCTTTCACTATGGCAATGTGTATAGTCGTGTGTTGTCAGGAGGTTTATAATATCCCGCTGCCAAATCCAACGCTTCAGGTATATAATGGGGGGGTGGACCCCCTTCGTCGGCACGAGCCAGTCATTTTTCGTTAACGTGTCGTGTATCAGTGTTGAGCCGATTTTTCGCCGCCCCAATGTAGCATTCCTTTTTTTCTTTCTCTCTTTTCTTTTTTCCTTTCCTTTCTTTTTCATTCTAATTTAATTTTATTTTCGTTGCAATTTTCTACTTCTTTTTCCACCCGAGAAAAATACTTCTGACAAATGCCGCGCACGGAACTAAAATGTACATGTGTTGTGTACAATTTTACTCAAGAGATTGTGTAGATCAATGCATGCATGTAATTTACAAGAAAATATTTAGCATTAATCGCTGTAAAATAGTTGTGGTGTTTACTTTTTTTGTTTAATGATCATTTTTATTTTTTTTTTCTTAGCTTTTCTGCTATTGATCATTCAATTATTAATATGCAATGAATTAATTATTCATATATGCATATGCGTTTGGAAATATATGTTGGTATGGCTAATGGAATTGAAATGAAATCGTATACTTTCGGTACTTTGAGTTGAATATTTAATTTGAGCCATCTTATGTGTATAAATGTATATTTATATTTTTTTCGCTGGGTTGTCTCGTCATATCGTGTCCTAAGTAAACTGTGCAGTGATGGCCGATGGTCCAGTGAAAAGACGAAACGGGTTTCTTCGAACTCGTGCAAACAAGAGTGAAGACACTGAGAGAAAGAAAGAGAAGGAGAGAGTGAAAGAGATATAAATATATATAAGAAGATGGTGCTTTCATGAGCAGAGTCCTTGTTGACTTATTAACTTTACTCGCTTTACTCTGATGTTATTTCTCGGTCAAGTCAAGTCTCTTGCGCTCCTCGCGCATCAAACTCTTTGCGTTTATACACACATACATATATATATATAGAGGTATACACTCAGGTCGTTCAGGTCATCGACACTATTTACCTCTACATATGGATCTATACGAGTTTATTCTTGGAATATCACGAAGACACGTTTAATTTAATTTTTATCTATTTGACCATACGTATTTATGTATATATATATTTATTTTTATTTTCTTTCACTAGAAAATATAAGTCACGTGTGTCAATCGTTGTTATTGTAAGCACATTATTACACATGAAATTCAGTTGATGTATTTGAAATAATTTAAAGTGAAACAATTTTTTGGTTCTAATTCATTTTGAAAGGGAAAATTTTCTTGGAAAATAAAACAGACGTAGAGAAATTCGAGTGAATCGTTATTGGGGAATTTAAAATATACCCTTGTCTATATATATACCTGATACTTTGTGTTATATATATATATATTTACGCAGTAAATCCGCTCGTTTCAGCTGCGTAGTCCGTATTTTAGGGGGCAAATTTTTGTCAAGGATCTGATTCGAGAATGCGGAAAATTGGCCTTGGCGTCACTTGGGTTTTTCTTCCATCATTTCCTGTCCTTCCAATAATTTCCACGAAATATCTACACTTTATTGTGTATTATATACAGATATATATATATTCTTCTAATACAGCTTACACACTTATCTTCCGTTTGAACACGAATATGAAGAAAAAAAATTAACAATAATGATAAGGGAAAAATTTGAATAGAATTGTCTGGCTGATTGAGGATGTATAATAACAGTAATAATTTATAATTTACGTTATACTGAAAATTACTCGCTATTATTAATTTTACGGATAATTATTATTATCTTTCATTTATAATACAGAGGAAGTTTTGAAGTATTTATATGTGAATGAAACGTGTGATGGGTGCTATAAACAAAAAATAATAATGATGATGATAATAGAAGTCGAGTGAGGTTGTGTTGTATTGATGTTTAGATCGTATAAAACTATATGTTCTCGTAGCAGAGTCTCATATACACGTCAATTTGTAAATTGTATTGCTTGCGCTTCGCGCGTTTGCTGTTCGCTGTTGTGTTATACCACATTTGAGCTTTTAATATAGCGAAATTGATGTCTGACTACGTCGACAGCTGTAACGGCTGCATGTTCACGTATCATTATCCACGACTCTGCCTAGATAACGTTGTTGCAATCGGCGCAATTATTTTTTTACGATCCACACCAAGGCTTGGATGTATATATATCTATATATGTGTATATATATTCCTTGCACTATTAATGCCCCGCCCCGCTTTATCCCTCATCTATATCGGCCCTCTCTCGCATGTTTGTAGTGACTACAGACTGTTCTAACACTTTTATACTACTATTATAGACATTTGTATGTATAAATGTGGAATATATATAAATGAATTTTACTATAAGAAATGAATAATTTATATTTTACGCGCTGTAACCTGAATTCTTGGATTCTTGGCGTGATTGTGCACTTCATGTGTGTTTTAATCGTTCAATGAAATATTTTATAGGATTTTGTATAAAAAAAATTTGGGTCAAATTATATTTATATTTATGTTTTTATACATTTAGTAGTGGTTGAAAGTTTTTTTTTATATTGTGATTATGAATAGTTGTGAGATTATTGTTTTGGCAAATAGATATTTTGATGTGATTTTTTTTTGTTTTGAAAGTTTTGTTGATTCTTATTGGTGTTAGAGGATTAAATATTCTTCATTTGATTCTATAAGAGGAAATTGGAGTGAAATGTTTTTTTGAGAGCTAGAGAAATTTACAGAGAAAATTTTTGGCCAGTTGGGAAAGGTTCTTCTACTTTTTTTTTTGTCGTTGTCTTTCCAGGTATTATTCAACACATCAATAATTCAGTAGATTTCAATGAATTCAGGAATTTTTCAGCAGGACATTTAGAATTATTTTATAATGCTCTATACCTTTTTTTTTTTATATTCACATTGTGTCACGATATTTTAGCGTGACTGCATGTACCAAGTTGCCACAGGTAGCTCCATAAATCTGTGATTTCCACGAATTGAAAGTGCCGTTTTTCTGTTAAACATTATAAGGTATGAACTTGTGCAAAGTTGCAGAGAGGAAAAAGCCTATTAAACTGTCGAATATTTATATATATATATATATATATTAATATATTTATATATTCAAAGAAATGTCCAATAGAATAGTGGTATACAATGTTGTTCATGAATGTACTGTACATAATGCTCATTGTAATTGTGAATGAAACATCTATACAACAAAGTTGTTCTTTTTCTTCTTTTTTTTATTTAATAAATCTTCGCTGGTCATATCGTGATGGGCCGTCGTGTTAATTGCTCATTAATTTTCTAAGTCAACGAGACACGTCTACCACTCAGCAAAATAATAGTTAGACAAAGGGAATATTACAGTACAATATAAATGCATTTTTATATATTGAGAAAATTATTGTTGTGATTTAATTGTGTTGTTTTTTAACACATTTTTTTTATTTAACAATAAATAAAAGTGGGGAGAATAGAAGAAAAAAAGAAAAGGCGCGTTCGGAATAATATTAATAAGACTGGACGACAGTAAAAAAAAATTATTGAAATATGTAAATGAATATGAAGTGTTGATAAGAAAAGTAGGACTGTAGTATTATATTTTCTTGACTTTTCACACGCGTTCATTGGACCGCGAGTTGTTGAAATAATTTACAACGAATATTGCAATTATGTGCAATCGAGTGGTAAAGAAATCAAGCATTGACTAAATGTATTCAGTTATGATAGTAGTAGTAGTAGTAGGAGTTATATAGTAGTTGTAGATTTATAATAAATTTGTCCTCGTTTACTGCACGACGCTCACGGAAAATCGTGCGGAATCTCAAGTGTAGTGCAATGTTTATCGTTAATAATTATCATTTTTATCTACATACGTACTCATTTACAAGGGATTCAAGCAAAAAAATTCTTTTTTCCATGAACATTATTTTATATCTGTCGAATACAACAATATTACACATCGAATTTATTATTATAAAGTTGTAATATTTGCAATGAGTAATAAATAAATTGTAGCTTCAGTGAATGTTGTAAGGACAGTGTCGAAATAAAATACTCAATATAATATCCACTAATAAATACATAACCAACAATTATATGTTTAAACAATTACTTAATTAGTATTGTTGAACTTTGATTTGCTATATTGAATATATTTGACTGAAAAATGTAAATAAGTAGAACAGAGAGAGTTTCATTTTAATTTGAAAATGAAAAAGAAGAAGAAAATAGTATATCTCTGCATTTTATTTGTGGAAGTATATTGAGCGTCACTGAATTTGGGTTTCAATACTCTTGACAGATTTTTATATGTGATCGTCAGGGGTGGTTAGCACGTGCCGACCGTATGTTTCCAACACTCTCGTCCGGGATTTTTCTTGTAGGGAGAAGGACTTTCTTCCCGTTTGAAAAATCTCAGCTGCGCGACAAACCAACATTTTATCCTGACCAAATGAATTTTCAAATATTATTTATGTATAGAGTAACATATTTCAATACAGGAAGTGAATAGTTTATATTGTAAATAGTTATGATATATATATAGATATAGATAGATATGGAGGATTATGAGTGTATTGAGTTGTATAAAAAAATATCTCTTTCATTTATTTCGCGTGACATGACATTATATTCATTATACTTGGAAAGAAAATATACATTTATGCAGTAATATTTGTCCTGTTGAATATGCTCTATAGTTTATATATATGTGTGTGTATGTGTAGAAATATATAATAGACAGAGAGAGAGTGGCGCACACGCGGCATAGAAAACACGCGGACAACGATTACTCCGCTACAGAGACATCATTGTCGCCCGTGGAATACAATTAGCAGTAAATTAGCATGCGCCATACAGGCCCCGATAATAAAATTCACCATATTATAATGATTGCATTGGATTTTACAATGGCGCTGGCTGACCACAAATTATTAATTTAATGGCTTGCGCGGCTGATGGGGCGCGCAAGAATATTCTCTTGCGTTTGGGAAGGGGATTACGACTTTGCAAGAGATGCGAGATGATTTTTAGTCCGCCATATATGCATACGCATATTACAAACACGTATATATGAATACGTGCATACAGATGTTCTGTGTATATATAAATATCTCATACAGCAACGAGTAATATTAAAAGCCAGCGTTCTGTCATTTCCTTCAATTAATTTTACTCTGTAAAAGTAAAAAATATTTTTAAATCGATCAATGTCAGTGACATGATTTTTTTATTTTTGGCTCTTGTTCTTTTTTTCGTTTTGGATTTTTTTTTTGTTACTATCTTGGAGTGATATGAATGAATGGAAGAGAATGAAGGAAAAAGGGTTGTTTATACATATGGCGGAGATTGAGTAGATCAATTAATTCTGTCGAGACTAAAAATGCCAAAAAGTTTGGGGTGACATTTTTCTTTTGGAATTGAGGATAGTTCTATTATTGGAGGGAAGATTGGAAGTGGATGTTTATTTTTTAGCATTTGTTATATTTGTTAATTTATTTTGAATTGAGCAAGAAGTGTGGGGGTTGTTAGTTATCAATGATTTGGAAATTGTTTAAGTTATTCATAGATATTTAATCATTTATTGTTTTACATTCGGAATTATGACTTCAATTTGAGTCTATACATAAATATTTCGGTTTCATTATTGAAAAATGTCAAACATCTGTTTTACTAAGTTGCCATTTTGTCTTGAACTGGTACAGTTAAATATTTCTTATAAGGGCTATTAAATATTTTTTGATTGCAAACATATTTATTGCTTCGTCTTTAATTAAAGCAAAGGATGAAATGATGTCAACCATTACGGCTGAATTATTGCATCCGGTAGCGGTAAAAATTTGCAAACTCGATTTATATTTTTGCTAAATTTGAAATAAAGTATAGCGAAAAAATAATTTCAAATATATTTAATGAAAAAAAATTATTTGTCTAAATAATCTCCTTAGTATTGTTAAAAAAAAAATATCCAAAGAAAAGGGGCGAATGTCTGTCACGATTTATTTCGAAGTATAAATTTTCACAACATCAAAAAAACCATCAACTAAATTTTTCTATACTCGTCCAATTGGTTGAGCAGTGAAAGTACAATAGTTTATCATGGAACAAAATATATCGGGGTGGGATATGAGGTCGGGGCGAAGGACGTGCAACATTGCCATCCAACAAAGACAGGGATGGATTTTGCGCGCGTTTACATTCACTCTTCTGATGGCACCTACCTACACACTTAAATGCACTCACACAGACACACACACGCATCTAAACGTTCACAATGTCCAGTTGAGTTGCGAAAACGCGCGCGCACAAGACTCTTGCACTCGATCGTAAACGCGTCTCGTATTTCGAGACGTTATAGACATCGTCGGGGTATATAAACGTCTCATCCTATATACTTACGTTCGCCCCGCTATGTAACATAACAGAGATCCACGTTGTGGATAATGGTTCAACGGGCGTGGTACACTGTATTGAACACTCGAATATATACCTTACATGACTCTTCAACTTGAGACTGAAAAAGAAAAAAATAATGCAAAGAAAAATTGACAGTAAGAATTGCCAAGTGTGTCTCACGTTATTTTATTCATATTTCTTACAATAATGTATTTATGTTTCAAATGACACTTTGACTATCGCGACAAAATTCAAAGAATAATTTCCTTACAAACTTATCGAATGGATAAAAAAATTATATAGCAGTGTAATTTATTTTGCATGACTATATTAATATTTTTCAATATACAACATTTTTTCTTATTTATTTAGCTATTTATTTGTTGTTATCCCCAATTTTTTAACGTTTTTTTTTTCTTTTTTTTTTGATTTCCTTCTACTTATATTCGTCTACTTCTTTCCGACACCTGTATAACCGCAGCAACGTGGACTTGATGTATATATATATTCGCAGACAACACGGGGCCAGACGAATTTTATAGGCCGTTCTTGAGGGGTTCAGGTTTTAATAGCCGAATTCCTCAGACATATATGAGCGTTCGGTCTCTTGGTAGGAATATGTTGAGATAATTTTTTTCCACTCCCCACTCTTTTACTTTGCTCCTCTTGCACTGTCTTTCGTTGTGTATCTCCAGTGCCGACACTACTCTCACACTCATCATCTGCATATTGTATAATACGTTTTGAATAGAAAGAAGGGACAATAACAAAAAAATTTTCATTTTACGTTTTCTCTGGGCAATAAAGTAATTAATTAAATAATTATATTAATTGTTAGTTGTAGTGGCAGCTGGATCGAGTTTTGTTGTGTATGTGTGTGTGTGATATGAATGTTTTAACATGATGGCTTCTGTGTAAAATATTCATTGAACCATTAAATATTACTCTGTGTTTGAAAGCATGTAATACATGAATGTATGAATGTATTTATATAGTCTAGATTGTATCTCACCTGTCAAGCAATACATGCGCAATGCTCAAGTAACTTGAGATATAGAAAATACATCTGCCTTAAACATTATTATTTTTTATTTATATATACATTTATATCTTTTATTCTTTTCTCATATTGTTCTACATCTGTTTTTCATTTTTT
This sequence comes from Meteorus cinctellus, assembly GCA_030523045.1. Lineage (NCBI taxonomy): Eukaryota > Metazoa > Arthropoda > Insecta > Hymenoptera > Braconidae > Meteorus > Meteorus cinctellus. The sequence goes on along the minus strand of JAPYZF010000231.1, from coordinate 48,730 downwards.
TATCAAGACATCGATTAGTTTTATTAAACAAAGTGTGACAGTTAAATGTTTGGTTTTATAATGTTTATTATCGTTAAATATTAGAGATGAAAAGATGATTACAAGAGTATAATTTATCTCGGAATTAATTTGGAATAAAGAAAAAGTGAAGAAGTTGTCTCGAGGCAATTGCATGACGAAAATAATGGAGATTTATTCTAATTTATCAGATGATTATTTATTCTTGTGTAATAGTTTGAATAATTGATGCAAAAAACTATGAAAAATTCGTAACATCATGAGGTTGTGAGGAAGTTTTTCTGTATTTTGAGATCAATGAAGCAAGAGAATTAATCTAAATCTATTTTCCGACGACGAAAGTGTTTAGATTTCAATATTTATATCTGTTCATATTCAATGCTGCATATCAACTTAAGGGGTGAGCTAATTAAATTAGACACATTATTGGTATCGGATAATATGCAGGCGAAGGGGTTCCCACTATACGACATATTAGTAACAGAATCCGTACGATGTCTGTCTCGCGTTTGATATTACCACAAGAAGTAAGGAGAATTGAATATGTTCATCAATATATATTGTATATACATGCATATTCAAACTATCACATTTGTTAAAGTGTGTTTGTGTGTTTATATTGCAATAGCGTCATGAAATCGCACTGAAGTCTTACAGAGAGGTATAAAAAAAAATGGGTATCCGATAATGAATTGTCTTATAGACAACATGACAAGATATTAAATTAATTTTCGCCATTTTTTTTTCCTCATGTAAAGTGTTGATTAATAATCATTGGGAATTTTTTTTCTTTTTTCTTTCCACTTGGCTGTCATCAACGCATCACTGTAGAAACGTTGTTGCGCCTTGTTGTGACGCACACACAATAAGACGCAGAGTAATATTGGTCGAGCGCGTGTGCGATCACGCGAGCGAGCTCGCATGAGGTCGCGTGCGCTGACATCGACCTCTTCTCCTTGTTGCTGACGCGTATGTTGTATATCCCGGTAGACCTTAAGTCTGTGGCAAAGCGAAGCCTCTCGTTTACGATATCCCGTTTCCACTTTTACTTAAACCGCGTAATGTAAGTTTTGTGGAATATTGGGAGGGTGGGAGGGAGGTAGGAAGGGGATATATAGCGTATTTACACATTTTGTATGCCAAAGATGATTTGGACTCTGTTCTTTTTTCGTATGAATCAACAGATATGGGGTCAGGGTCAGGCGTAGGAATATGTGGGAAAATTATTGTGGTGTTGATTTATTGAATTTGGGAAACTTCATGATTTGTCGTGGTGGAATAAAAATAGTTTAGTGTATTAGTAATTGTAATTGCTGGAGGACTGAAGTTAGAATGTGGAAATGAAAATATTTGTGATATCGTGAGGTTGTGAAAAGGTGCGAGCGCACTGTATGATTACTATAAATTTTTTGAAAATGTTAATTGATTTCGTGATGTCTTTCATTATCTAATGAACAATCCATAGTGATAGTTATCGATTTTTTTGAAATAAAAATTCGCTTTCTAAATTCTCTTGATTTATACGTTTATCGAATTGATTAAAATTATCGAGAAGGATCGAAATATCTGATAAATTAGGAATGTAATTAATGCGATGGAATTTAGAGATGTCATTATTCTGATATCGATTAATCAATAAAGTTTCACTTCTCTTCGTAATAATTGTTCTCATTAAGATTTTTTTGATAGAAATTAAGGGAAATTGAGTTTTAATCGAAAGATCATTAATGAAATTACAGAAAGTTGTTGTGTCATTCAAAAGATATAAAATTCCTTTGATAACACTTAATGTATATAATGACACGAAATTTTGTGATGATATTGCTATTGCTTAATTTTTAAATGTGTAAACGTGACAATAATTCTAGTATTTTCATTTACCATTGGAGAATCGAAGTGTGTCAAAATACAGTTTGACACAATTAATATGGCTCCGTGTGCTTTTACAAAGCGACCGCGTACAGGACCCACACGAAAATGGACATTTTACATATTATTTTCCCCTCCCATTGTTATTTTTTTTTTGCACGACCACCCACTCCTTTACGTGCAGTAACCCTTTCTACCACCCTCACCTTATCCCTCATCCACATATTCTTTTATTGTCCAGTTTTTTTTTCCTCTTTACGAACGTCTAAAAGGTCGGCCGGAAGGTTACGGAAGTCGAGAGAAGGCGAGCGGCACTTTTGATACGATTAAGGGGGTGACCCATTGAAGTGTATGTGAGTGGCTATGTGGCGCACGTGGACCACCTCTTAAATACATACAAATACCATTTCGTCGTTGAACCAAAATGTGCGCCCGCACTACCACTATAACACAACCCAACCTGGGGCAATAAAAATTAAAGCATCGTAATGAAGGCCCATTTTGTCACGGCGGACGTCAAACTTTAATTGAAAATTCGATTCACATTGGTTGTGCATTAAATAAAAAAGAGAAAAAACGAAATGTAAAATAAAAGAAAATAGAGAAAATACCACAAGCCAAATAAATGAATAGAAAAAAAGTTAGAATTAAGAAGAAAAAAAAAAACAATTCATAATACTTGCAATTGTTATATTTACAATGGTCTCTCTATATTCAAGAATAATTTGGCGTGAAGTGAATTGAAAAAATTGAAACGTTTGACAAATGCATTCGAATCGCACTTTTCGCCTATATAATATCAATCGATTGAGGTATATATATATGTATATATATATATATTTATATATGTATGTATATACACATAAGTTTATGTTATTGTAAACGCTTCAGGGGCTACTGAGTTGTGCGCGGGGTTCGCCTTATGCGGCAAAGTAACGTTAATCGATTCCCGTCGGTGATTAATAGCCGATCATAAATTCGTCGAACGTCCTGAGCAATTATCCAGCGTCCGCGTCGGAATCCAAGCGTGAATGTGCACTGCGTTGGTGGGCATACGCATATATATTTGTATGTATATTTATGTTTTGTATGTGGCGTGCGTTTGCCATGTGCGTTCACTTGTCATGACTTCAAGTTGACACGGCGCCCGTGAATTTACTTGTGTCTTGTGTGACACATATTATGTGAACATTAGTAGTTCATATTTCTACATTTTGTCAATAAATATTCAGACAAGTTTTTATTGTATTTGTGATGAATGATTGTGGATATATTTGTGGACAATTTGTTTTGATTGAACTAATTTTGATGGATTTAGAAGAAGTAATTTCATAGATTTTCATTTATTTATTTTTTTGATTTGGTATACATGTGATTATGTAAATAAATATGAATATAAAGATGAAGTGTTAAATAGATAATGAGTGAAGGAAAAAACAACGAAAAACGATTGAACTGAATGAATAAAAAAATAAACAGGAGTGTAATAAATTGTTAAAAATTAAAAACTCTAAGAATTTATACATGTCGAAGTTATTCCACGAATATAATATCTCGGGATCGCGTGACGGTGCGAAAAAAAATTCCCCAAATTCTGTAGTATATAATGAGCCATATCTATGTTTATATATGAAAGCATCACAGCGCGAATTTACTTCTCATTTTTTGTCAGGTTTGAACGATCCGAAATGTCGAACAAAATATAATTGGATTAATTAACCATATATTCCTACCACATGAATCAAAGCCTGTAATCAATACTTAAGTGTTCTGGTATATACATATATATAAATTATATCGACCTGACCAAACGCACGACATTGATATTACCAAAGTAAGAAGAAATAAAAAAAGAAAGGCGAAATGAACGAATAAATTACAAAGATAAATTCTGAAATTGTGATTGTGTAGATGTGTGAAGATTCTTTTTCATTTTCCCATTGCAATTAAAACATAAAAATAACCAACCACGCAACAATTATATTTTATTGTCTATTCATTTTTGTTTTATCTGCAATTCTTTGTACTTTTTTTTATTTTCTTCCTCTTTTATTTATATTTAATGTCGGTATATTTCACATATACATATTTACACCAGCGACAATTGTATTATCCTATAGTATTGCTAATGCTATTTTGTGAGTTGAGTTTGACGAGTTTACGACGAAGATGTTCAGTGAGAAAAATGAGTGGAGATAGAATGAATACACACATACATACATATATACATATATACACAACAATGCTTTGTGGACAGACCAATGTTGGAAGTGAAGTGAAGAATAATATAGGACTCTCTTTCTCTCTCTCAATGCAGAGCCGCGCTGATTTATGTCCAACGTTACTTCTGCCAATGGATTTACATCCCGATATTTATTATTCGAAATATTATCGTCACGCGTTTATTGCGTTAGTCAGATGTGTGCCTGTCTTACCTCTTGATTTTCTTTTTGTTCTTCTCTCTCTCACTTTATTCTTGCTATTTTTATTTATTTATCTTCTTTCTCATTTCTTTATTTCCAACGCTGAAGAATGCACTCGGATCATTTTTGTTTCCCAAGAGTGTATTTATATATATATGCGCGCACGCGCATTGAAAATGATCCTGAGAAAGATATTTTACTACACATTCGTATATTTATTTCATCCTCTAAGAATAATAACCCGTTTGTTTTAAAATTCGCACGAGAAATCATAGGATGATAGGATGTTATAGGTCCTTCGGGCTAGACTTTATATCCTTCCACGAAGTGCAAAAGCGCGGGAGAAGGTTGTTATATTCAAGTATTATGTATACATATAATATTTAGTTTGTCTAATATGGAAGGTATGTCGTGACGGAGCTGTTTGGCCGCACGATCTATATCATTAAATTAATGTTAAATAAACGGTCACGTGGAGTTTGATGTTTTTTTATTTTTTTTTTTGGGGATATATAAATCAGCGCGGGGTCCCATCCAACATCCAATTCAAATGATTATTTATGTTCAAGCACACACACACACATACAGATTGGCGTGATATGTACGGTGGGCGGAATGAAGAGCAAAGGATTTCTTCACGAATAATAATGATAAAAAGAGAAATGAATTAAAAGAAAAAAAAAATACGCCACCGTCGGCTTCCGAATATGAGACACGCGATCGCGTTGGGACCCCAAAAAACTGAGTATCATCATCCGCATAAAAATTATGAGACGAGATGAGATATGTATCCATATTTGCGTCCTTGGAACACGCCACTGTGTATAATGGTTTGAGTTTATATGTATATGTGAAGCTACCGTTTTTCTTTGTTCCCAATGTCTTTTTATCGTTTGTCCAATTTTTCTTTTTTTAATCTTTGTTTCCTCACCTATGATTATTTTTATTTGTTTATTTTTTTCATCGTTATTCAATTCAAATATCGAATAGCAATATTTTTTTTTTTCGTTTATTTCATCACGTGAGTATTTTATATTTTTATGGACAATGAAATAAACCACAATTGTATTCCTGTATTCGGATTATATACAGTGCTCGTCTCTCCTTACGACATTGTAATGTCACGAATTTTTTCATTTATGCGACTTGACTTCAATTCTCAATTCAAAAAAGAAGGAAAATTGGTTTGAGCTACCTGAAGCTTTTTTTCTGCTTGAATTTGTCGTGTTTATTTCACTGCCTGTGATGATTATTTATTTTTTATGATTAGACATTTTTGATTTTGTATTACAAAGTAAATGATTATGTAAAAATGATGATTATTAATGAAAGACTGTCAGAAGTGGATGCAGACTTGAGAATTATTATAAATAGAAAAAATTGAAGGGGAAATGAACAAATAAATAATAAACAAATGGTATCATTAAGTGTATAGCGAGTACGCAACAAAGAGGCAATTGGAAGTGAAGTTGTAAGCGAGAGAGTGTTACACGAATGAGTTGTGTAGATAGAGTATACGAGTCTCAAGGGCGAACACGCGACCGCACGCATGGATAGAAGAGGCTTAGCCTCTCGTAGAGGAAAGTAGAATGAAAGAGGAAGGAAACTTCGCACATATAAGGCACGCGTCTCTCATAACTATCCATATTTTTGCATCACTGCATGTCTTTGTAGAAGGTCAAGGTTATTTTCTCATTTATAATGACAATATTTCGTGTTGTTATCATTTTATTCGATATAAATATAAAGTGGAGTAGTGAAAATAATCTACAAAGCTTTATTTAATGTCGAGGGGAATGAACACAAAACATTTAACGTATTTTTCGTATTTTTTTCTGAATTTTTTATCTGAGGTTTTGAGTTGGTTTTATTCTTTTGTATAAATGTGTAGATCGGGTGGAAAATATTTGACTTGGCTGTTAGAAGGAATACTGATTAGACTTTATCGAAGGTTACAGGTATATAAATTTATCGAAAAACGTTAGTCACGTTAGCTCTACCAGAGAATGTGGAACTAACATATCAATAGATATTTAATAGACATTTTTTTTGTCTTCCTTGTTTTTGTTTTGTGCGCGAAGAATTCCAGATTAACACATAAAATTGAAATAAAAATGGTCAAGAATAGAATAGATGTCGCCTCTGAATTTTCGGTAGTAAATAATTTGTGAAAGGGAAAGAAGGGAGGGAAAGAAAAGAAGGAAAGGAAATATATAAATTCATTGGCAAGTTTGTTGGAAGAAATGTGGTAAATACCTTGGAGACCTTTGGCGTTCTATTAGAGTGAATCATTCTATGTGATATTTAAGGACAGTGAAGATAAAGATGGAATAGGGAAACGTAAGAACAGAGAAAGAGGTTCGATCATGTGGCTAGCAGATGGTTAGAAAATTTTTGTAGTAGTCCTTAGGTATAACCCAAAATTTTCCGCTCTTTTTTTTCCGTTATATTATTTTTATTTTTCCTTCTGCTCCTTCTATTTTCTCACTATTTCTATATCCCTAAAATCAATTGTTAAGCACGCATTATTGTTTGTTCCAACACAAAATTCGCAATTGTGTAAATTTTCATGGCAAATATTTGATGGATTATTGGAAAGTCATTTAATATGAACATTGTTTCAATAGCTGTATTTGTTTATTTGAATTATTTCACCATCAATGAATTGATTTTATTGATGTTGTTTTGCATTTATTTGTTTTGTTGTTGTCGATGGAGGAAAAAAAATTAAATTATATAAAATTTCATGAAAAACATTTCATTGATTGGAAAAAGCACATGATCAATGTCAATAAATTCATCGTGAATGTTACTGGCGCTGATGTTCCTTCAGCTGGTGACTTATGTTTGTAAATGTCTGTTGACTGTATATATATATATATATGTTTTCATTTACAAATATATATTGAAAATTTGATCATACATAAATGTAGACGAGTTGGTTGAATTTTGGCAAGTTGAATCGTTGATGCCTCGATGTGCTTATTTCAATTTGACGATTTCATTGTGTTGAGAATATGTCACGTTACGATGTTATACTGAATGTGTCATGTCTGTGACGGATAACTGATGAAATGTTGGTTGAAGAATGTAACCCCGCGATAGATCACGTAATCGTAGGCTCTTAGTCGTGTGCTCTATTTAATGATTCATTATTAAGTAACAGATTGCAGAATAGATTTATATACAAAGACTATCAATAATTCTTATCAAGTAAGAAAAGAAAAAAAAATGAATAAAACATGAGACTATATAAATATTAATAATCACAATTGTGTTATGAATTTTACAAGAATGTGCGGGTAAGAAAAAAAATTAAGTTTTTTGTTTTGAGTGAAGTGATGAGATTTGGGGATGAAAATGTTTTGGTGTTTGAATACGAAGAAATGACATCTATTTTTCATCACTGCAGGAAGTGCATTCCACAGATAGGGAGCTGTAACGTGCGTAACTAAATAAGATAAAGTAAAATAAAATGTAGGATTTTAGTAAAAAGAGAAGACGTTTTTTTTTTCTCGTTGATTGAATAAATATATTTTCTTTTATATTTCTGTTTATTTATATTTATTCTATTAAAAGAAAAGGGAAGATTATAATGATGGGTGAATAGGAATAAAAAACATTTCAGATTGAATTGTGATGGGTTGATGACTGCTATATATAAATATGTGGATATGTATATACTGAAATAACGAGATGAAATTTTCCTAAAGTCTGTGTATGATGGACGGACAGCTGGCCGTCATTAAAACCCCATTAGCAAAGGAGAATCTCGCGCTCTTGAGTTTCTCTTCTTCTCAATTATTCCCCATCTTTCTCTTACATCGTTGTCGTTGTGTGTGCATCAAGTAACCCATCGTGTAAGGCAGCCCCCAAACGTTTCTAACAATATCCTCGACGAATGCTCTATCCACCCGCGCTATTAATATTACGTCTCGTGTATATGTATACATTTATATAAATATGCATGTGGGATGTGTATGGATGAATAAGACGAGCATTGAGTTGGGGGATTGGACGATTTTCACTGCTTATTTTAACTTTGTCTTGTTTCACATAATTATACACTTCACTATTAAACATTTCACAAACATTATCAATCAATTTTGTTGTACAGAAAAAAATGTTAATGAGATAATTGTTTTTGTTATATTAATAATTTAAATTTAGTAATTTTTGTTTTTAGAAAGGAAAAAAGAAGGGAATTTTTCATTTACTGTTTGTTTAACGGTTCAAAATGTAAATATAGGAAAAAGGGTGTTATTGAATTTTCTTATCTTATTCGACTTTTATTCGAATAAAGAGAGAACAAAATTTTGGATGAGTCTGCATTAAGTTTGAATGAAGTTTTATTAGAGAGATAAAAAAAAACATTCAATTCCACGTTTGTGAGTTGTGAATTGTGAAATGTAAATACTGTACTGGAAAATTCAATTGCCACCGAATTTTTTTTTCTTATTTACACTGTTATCAATCAAAAGAAAAAATATGTTATCATTAAATTCGAATTGGATGTTGGTTATGGAAAAAAAATTGGATTTCAATGTTTGGAGTGTTTGCAAAGTGATGTAAAATGTGAATACAAATTGACGGATAAAATTGGAAAAAGATTAGGGGATTTTGTTTGCTTATTTTTAATATATACTCCATCACAACTAATCAAACATTTATTTAATTTTTTTTACTCATCGTAATGTTATTATTGAACTCGGATGTAGAAAAAATAAGTGATCGAATTTATCTTCATATTGAATTAGAAAAAAAAACATTTGTGAAATGGGGGAAAGGAAAAAAAAATCATCACAAATTTTGCTGTCGCTTATTTGTCAATGTTACAATGTAAAATATAAACACAACATGTCAGATAAATTGCCACCAAATTTTCTACTCTCTCCCCTCCTATGTAGTAGTTACCTTAAATGCCACGCTGCAAATGTAGGTCAAGTTCAAAATAACTCGACGCGTCGGGGTCATTCGCGTTAAAGCTATTATGCAGACAACAGAGTTTTCCCATCTCTTTTTTTTCTCCCTTTCTTTACTTCTCTTTCTTCTTCGAATTTCTATGTACGATATTCACGATTGGCGCATGAAACTAAACGCTTTTATGCTTGTAAGAAAATAAAAACAAACTACAATTTATCTTCCAATTCAGATGAACAAATAAAAATTGGTAAATACATCAGTTTTTGTTGAGCATTTTAATTTTCTTTCTGTACATCAGATAAAATATAAGATGTTATTAAGTAAACGAAAATATTTGTGATGAATATACATGGCAAATGTTTATCACGTATGGAGACAAGAAACCAACTTCTATTAAACTCTTGACGAAAATAACATTCATATAAATGTGCTTACATATATTTATATATTAATTTGTATGTGTGTTATGTATGTAAAGAGAGATATGAACGGGTTGAGGGTATGCATTTGCTTGGAATATGTGGCTTTGTAGCGGCAGATCAAACTCGGCGGGTCATTAATTAAATCTGGCGGAGCCAACTTTAAGTTTCACCGCATGTTGTTTCCATCCCTGCAGCGATTTCAAACTACTACTGTTGGGTTTAGATATGTTTATAAATAAAACACGATTGTATATATGGATACGCATCGTCTGCTCAACGTCTAGTCCAAATATAAATAAAATGTAGTTAATTATATTAACTAATTGATATTTAAATTATTATTGATTGATATTGATTGAATTTCGTGAAATTTTTATTTCGAAATTGGATTCACTTAACTACAATGACATTTTTTGCTGTCGTAAAGCAAAATTATTATTGACATTTCAGTTCCAAATGTGATTTATAAATTAATGATAAATTATATTATTAAATGCAAAAGAATTTTCGTTGCGATATAAATAAAATAAGATGAATTAAATAGATCAACTGATATCCAAATCAATTTTATATTCATCCATCAATTGTTGATATGACATTTGTTTCAATTGTGATTTATTGAATGGCAATTGGTTTTATATTGGATTGAAAAAGTGAGTGACATAACGCGATTAATCAGATTTATCTTATGAGAATAAAATGCGTGGATGGCATTAGAATAATCATGTCGATCGAAATCGATCAATCTGCCAATGGCAATTTTGTATTGTAGGCTGTTTATCAAACGGGACAACATTAAATTTATTTTTTTAATCGCATTGAGAAGAAGATATACATACACACATATGTATACATGTGTTTATAAATATATAGACAAATAAATATTCGTACAATGAGCGTGAGCGACGAATTCATAAGATGAAGCCGTGATATGTCTACGTGGGAACTCGGCAGGGGTTCTACGAGAACTCTTGTACGTACTTATGTGTGCGCCTTCTCTTGTTTTTATTATGTAGCGATAAACCTGTACGTACCATTCATCGAGATGCCTCGCCCTTGTGCAATTTATTTATTTATCTCTGTTTGTATGTTTTGCTTTTCATCTGTATTTGTTTTTTTTGTTTTTACCATTTTTTTTTTGGGTTTTTTTTTCGCGGTTAAAGATGCCGACTTTATTATTGTTGAGTAAGAAAAAAATAAAATTCACCGATGTACTTTTATGTATATGAATATATCCGCCATTCTCTTTCGAGCAATTTTATATATAAAAGTTACATATAAAAACTTTTTATGCATTTTGTGTATAATATACTTCACGCGTTTTTAACTTTTTTAATTGTATAATAACCTATACGATCATATATATGAGTGTATGCATTGGTATATATGCAACTTTAATTGCAACTTTGTAATAACCGTGAGGAATTATAATTTTATAACTGATGCCAGTGAGTGTATTGTTGGTTGTAAGCCAGAGATGATTTTTATTCATGGTCATATGGTTGTATTCAGCCATTTTTTTTCCGCCATTTTTCTTCTTTTTGTTGTTGTTAACACAATTGCAATTCTTGGATTTGCTATAATTTTTCATGTTACATAAACAAATTGATTGTTCGATGTTGATATCGCTTGTATATTTCCTTTGCGATTGTACATAGTGTATTAATATTTTTTTTTTTTATGTTTGCTGAATATGTCACATCATATCCGTGTGCCCGCATTTCCTGCGATGGACTTTTTCATATGTATATAAATTAAAAGTGACTGATAAAATTTAATAGCAGTATTTTCTATATCGCATTGCAGTTATGGAATGGGAAATTAATTATGTATGCAATTAGTTTTGAATTGTGTTTCACTGAAAAAAAAACACAAATATAATGAACTTAATTCTATTGTCGACGTGACATCAGAAAAAAATTTACATTTATTCATGAGAAAATGCTGATTGATAGATGAAAAATAGATGGAATAGTTTTTTTATATTTATTTATTGAATATTGATTTTGTTCATTTATTAGTTGAATCACAGATGAATTAATTCTAGCCATGTAAATTAATTAGAATCCAAATAGACATTTTGTAAATTGTCATTAATTGTGAGCTACAAATTTCACTACACAAATTTGTTAGCAATAAATCAACTGTTGATTTTTTCTTCGTTTGATAGAGCTTTTTTATCAATTGTTATTTTGAAAATGAAGAAGAATTTCAGATGAAGTCAAAATAAAATGTGAACAAAAGGTAATTAGCATCCAAGTTAATATTATTTTTAATAAATCAATCATAAATATAATTGTGAGTGAATTCCACAAATATAAATAAAAAAAAAGGAACAGCTGATTATTGTTTTGGATGCATCACGAAAACTTGAAACGTATTACTAAAATTAATGGGGCGTTTATAAATATAAGCGAATTATTCTGTTGTATGTTGCATTGGTTTTTTTCTTTCTCTTTCTGTTTTGGCACCCCATTGTGGAGGCGCGTGCGTGTTTTCTCCCCTCATTGCACTTTGTCAACTAAAGTGAACACCCACGAATCTCACGCAGTGCAAAATATGCGTGGGTGAATATGTGGCAGTCGCGCGCGACCAACATGATTTTCTATATGTACTCGTAATCTACACACGCAAATTCTTAAGACTTTGTTTTTTTTTTTCACTTCTAGTATGAGATAATTTATCAAGTAAATATATTATCACATACGTAAACAAAATGAAAGATATTCAGATCAAACATTCGATTTGATATTTTCTATTTATTAATATGAAAGATAAATTATGAAAGAATAATTTCAATAATTGATAATTATAGAATTAAATAGTGAGAGAATGTGTGAAATATTTCAAGTATTCTCACAAAGATTTACGAACTCAAAATACTGTTGTTGCGTGAAAACGATAAAGAATCAACGAGCTAACACAAATGTATATATATATATATATATATATATATATATATATATATATATATATGTTTGTATGGGACTTGCCGCGTGCGGGACCCACCCGCGACGATAAATCTTACGTCCCGGATTATCGTCTCACGACTCCTCTCTCTTGTCTCTCAAGATACAGAACCTACAACGTCGTTCTGCCATAGTTTTCCATCGCTAAATTTAGTTATTGTCGCTCTTTCGTGGTATATTAAATCGTCGTTTGTGACATCTTCACAAAAGCACAATGACTGTGTGCGTGCGTGACTGTCACGATGCACGTGAACTCATTCTACACTGCATAATACTTGAACACAAACATATATACAGATACAAACAGAGATACACGTGTATATAACTAAGTGTATATAACGTCACAAGTTGGCGATATATAGCAAAGATTGTAGTTGATGGCTCGTCGTCAACGCGTCGTCAACACCTAGACTCGCAAAAGGATCATGACATTCTTAAAATAATTTACGAAATGAAAAAAAAATTTTGAGTCGAATAATTTGACTCACTATTGAAGTCGTCGAAAATCCTAATAATTTACGTTGACAGTTTAAAGTCACGTTATGGCAATGACCTGTCACAACACTGGAAATATTTCAGTATGAAGAGATGAATTTAATGTGTGTTTGTGTGTGTTGTTTTTTTTTCTTCCCTAATATTCGTGAACGGTTAGTTCATAAAGTACATAAATTTTAAGGAGAAAAAAATAAAACAGTGGAAACAATGAAGAGAAAAGAAGAAAAAAAGGTGGAAAAAAAATGAGATGAAGATTGAAACGTATGGATTCAGGTGTGCCCTATGATGTGGGTGTGATTTTCTTCCCCGTTGTAGGTTCGGTAGACCGGTGCCGCGCCCACTTGTTTGCCGAAGGTGACACCGCTTTTACCTGGTCATCGTGTGTGCGATGCTGCTGCTGCTGCTGCTGTTGATGTTGCTTGTTGCGTGCTACAGAATTTCATTCTGTTTTATTTTTTATTTTGTTGGTTGCTCTTCAACCCACATTTAAAATTGATTTATTCAACTTGTCCTTGTGTGCTCGCGCACACTGTCTCGATCGCAGATGAAACTCATCTCTGACCAGTCTATCTGTCATTTGTATAATCGACGATTTTTGTATTGGTATCGATCATTGATTTTTGTCATCATCGTTGGAGGTCTTTTGAAGATTGTTCTTCCATTTTTTCTCATGATTATTATTATTCTTCGTGTTTTTTTTCTCATTGACTTTGATCTTTTTCTTTTCTACTTTTTGTTGAGCCGAATCTTCAAAATCGAACCTGTCGCATATTTGAATAGGACTTCTTTTTTGTATTTATCGTAACCCCAATGAGAAGGGAAAAAAAAAGAACAAATATTGTTGCACGTGCTTGAGAGGCAACGAAGTGAAATTGTATAAAATCTGTTTCATATTTCTACTAATGAGTAGATATAATTGTGATAAATTAATTGATTGTAAAATTCAATGGGATTTGTTGTTGATTTTATTTATTTTTTTCCAGTCACATCAAGAAGAAGATTTGTCCGACCCAGATTTGCAAGATGAAGAAAGTGGTGAAGAATTATTGCAACATCCAACTCAGGTTAATACTCACTCTTCAACTGATTGCACACAAACTGAACGAAGACCTCCAACGCCGTTAGCACATCTCAATACACTTATGTCTGGGAATCCACCACACTTCTTGGCAAAATATAGGATGGACGTGCGTAAACAATAAAACTTTTTATTATCATAACTGTACAGATATTTGGTGAATTTTACTTAATCATTTTTATTTTCTTTTTTTTTTCTGTTCCTGCAGAACGAAGTGGACATATTAAATAATAAATCAAGTTTAGAAGCACTTCAAGCTGCAATGAGTGGTGGTTTTAATTTACCATTCTCATTTCCACCACCGACGTCATTCCTAGCCCCACAACATCACAATAATCTTCACCAAATTGGTGGTAGCGGATCAAGTGGTGGCGTTAGCGGTGGTGGTACTGTTGGGGGAGGAGGAGGTGGTGGTGGCGGTGGTGGTGGTGGACCTGGGTCTAACAATGCAATAGCATCGTCAGCAAGTTCACTATCCAGTGAATCATCACAAGGATCATCACGAAATGTTAGTGATCCTCGTGAAGGCACTGGCCAATCACAAAATGGTAACGGCAATAATTCACAACAACAGTCAACCAGCTGGAGTTTCGAGGAGCAGTTCAAACAGGTGCGTCAGGCAAGTATCTCTACCTGTCTTTCACTTTATTATTATTGTTATTATTTCACATTCAACATTTGGATGTATATATTTTTTCAATTGACTCTGATCAATACCAAGTGAAGATACGAATTTTAGAAATTTTTGATGGAGAATTTGTATTTGAAAGGTTGGGACTGGTAATAGTGGATCCAATATGGTGGTCGCGAATTATTTATTTTCAATTTCGGCCCGTCATATTGGATCTTTTGTTGTAAGTTCCGGGATCCTTATCGCAAATCTTTAATCATTGATATTGGAATTTATCAGTAGTTACGTTTTTTATATTTTCCAAATTTGTTTGTTTGGTTATGAGTATATTTTTTATTCAATCATGAGAGAATAAGTTGTTAATTTTGGTTAGAACTATATTTATATCGGTTAACATTGAGGGAGGATTGGGGAAATAGGGATGTTCTTCCCTGCGGATGACCACAGTGCCGCTTTATAGGAAAATATTTTAAAATGCGGATTGGAGAAGTTTACAAAGTAGCATTAACTGTTCTCAGAATAGAAACTGACCTGCCTGAGGTACAGTTGAATCTTCAATTCACATCTGCCTCAAAACTGCTGACCATGCTCAATCAAAAATGAGTCACCAATTTGTATAGTTGCAGGAAAATATGATGGGGTACAATTTTTATTATTGTTGAGCGTAGATTTATTCCTCATTGAGAATTTGATTTATCACATTTACATTTATGGTTGAAAGTTCATTCTTTTTGCGATATGAGCATCCTGATGAAACTTCATTCTACCTATCGGTGAAATTTGATAAATAATTTCATTAAACAAATGTAAAAAATTATATATAATTAAGAAAATATCATGCGGATCAGATTCTTTCTTTCTTAAATTAGTGTATGAACATTTGACAATTCGAATTGTTCAATTAGATATTATCAACACATGCAATTTTTAATTCTATCGTGTTGGACATTTTTAATTGATACTGTATGGACACATATACATGTATGAACTTAGTTAATTATTATTTTTACACGCGACTCGAATATAATTACTACGCTTCGCGTCGCATCTAGTGAGATATGTGAGGAAGCGGCGACTCTGATGTGCCTCATTTTAAATGGGAGGGTGTACATTATATATATATATATATATATATATATATGTTTAAACATATATGGCAGTCATAGAAATTGGCCGTGAGCATCGCGGTCTTGTTAACGCTTTTTGCTACGGTGAATCGTTCACCACCGTGGACGTTATGTGTGCATGAAAAATAAGAGCCACGACATACAACGCCTTCTGTTCGGGCTTTTTCGCATTTTTTGCATTATACTACGGGGTGTGGTATTGGATTACCATTTAAATTGGTAGCACTCTGTATATATATACATGAAAAGAGCAAGTAGGGTGAGAGTTTAATGATAAAAATATTTTGACCATTATAATTTGAACCGTCATATATTTTAATTCGTTATGAAACATTATGATTTTTTATTGACACCAGTTTTTATCAATATTTCTTCAATGAACTTCCAAATGCAGTCTCTCTTTCTTATGACCTCACAATGTTATGAATTTTTCTATGTCTACGACCTGACTAAAATCCTCCATTCAAAAAAAAAATTATAAGTTTGGAATACCTGAAGCCTCTTTTTACTTCTTGGATTTGTTGTGAGCTTATTTCACATTTACATCTGACTTGCTGAATGATAGGAAAAAATCCATGAAATTTTTTATAAATTTTGATCAATGATTGATCTATCATATCTCCAGATTTCAAATAAAGAAAAAGTTAGCTAGTTCAACAATAGTTTGAAATAAATGTTGATTATAATTGACATTGAACCAATG
This sequence comes from Meteorus cinctellus, assembly GCA_030523045.1. Lineage (NCBI taxonomy): Eukaryota > Metazoa > Arthropoda > Insecta > Hymenoptera > Braconidae > Meteorus > Meteorus cinctellus. The sequence continues at coordinate 32,072 of JAPYZF010000231.1, read as the reverse complement.
ACTCTCAATAAAAAGTTATTATAACACTCATAACTTTCCGCTAATCTGAACAAATAAAATAAATTCACAGATTACAATTCTACAAAATTAATATAATAAAATAGAAATTCAAGTTGGACAAATTGCTTTGAATACGAGCGGGCGTCAAGTTAAACAGGATCGTGCGCACGAGCGAGTTTTGCGGAGTATTATGAGATGTGTGTGTATATATACACAAAGGGAGAAAGAGAAAGGGAGAGAAATAGTGCGACGGACCGATGAGACGTGTAGTCATGAAGAGTGGAATGAAAATGAAAAGCTCCACCCACTTGGTGCTCGCGCGCGTCTCCCACATCGCATCCATCATTCACTGGAGGCGTACTTGCACGGTCTTTAATCTTTTCCCCTCTTTCGCCTTGCAAAGTCGTCTTCAAGCACAGATATATACATATATACATATATACATATATACATACATATAAATATATATATTCTTCGTCTTGTCTATATCTTTAACTTCTCAAACATTTTTTTACATCGTTGAAAATTTATGTGATATAATTTATATGAAAGCTGATCCATATATTGCAAACTTAGAAAAAAACAACCAAAAAATCCTTGAAGTAAAATTCATTAAACAATTTTTTTTATTAATATATATATATATCTATATAAATAAAATTATATATTGAACGATTGTTCATCTATTCGTATCGTATGAGCCAATGAAAGTGAAGTGCATTCAGCTGAAACATCTTTTGATTTACAATCGATACCTACAGTTTGCAAGGTATGAGAGAGGCCAAAAATATCTAACAAACTACGTCGTGTTGGCCTGATCTGTCTCGATCGTCCGGGATTAGATGATCTGGCCGGGAGGGGAAAGATGGAAAAGAAGATGAAGAAGAAGAAGCAGCATAAGAACAAGCGGATGATAGAGTAAGAACGAAAAAAAAATAAAGAGCGAAAGAAGAGTGAGGCAGTTGGCTAGACATCGGTTGGACGGTAACTCGAGGGATAAGAGTACCTCGGACAGGTTTATGGTCAGTTGGTTATTGTCTTGAAATAGGGTACCGGGTTCGAGACCTGGACCCTTCGATGATGCTGCTACTCCCTCCCCTCACGACAACGATGAAATACCAATATAAATAAATATATATATATATATTCATCCACTCGCTCACTTCAATCGTTCACTGTTACTCTCGTTCCTGTTCTCCATCTTGTTGAAAAACAACGAGAATGAATAGAAGACAAAATGGAAGAAAAATAAATGAATGAATAACTAATAAAAAAGAAAAAAAATGATGAAAATGAAAGAAAAAAGTGCTTATGCGCACCAGTATGAAATACAAGCTATGCTCGCTCAGTGTAATCTGCTGTGGACACAAAGTAAATGTATCCAATACATATCGAAGTGAGTATATATCGCTACTTGCTAGTGAACAGCTACCAAAGGCAGTAATACTGTAGCACTATACTTTGCAGCCATTGTGAAATAACTCGTAAACCTGCAAATTGCCGGCTATTTCGTTCCCCGATACATTAATACATGTATGTGTGTATGTATATATGTATGAATACACACATTTATATACAAATATAATACATAGATGTATAGTCGAATGTTTTACGTTGCGAATTGCGAATATGTATGCGTTCATACAGCTAAAAAAAATTGTGAGGTAGGGAGTTTACGCGCGCCAACATATCTATATATTTTGTATGTAGAATAAATATATAAGTATGTATGTGTGAATGCATGTTATAACCTTATAACTAACACAGATTCATTCACCGGTTTTCCACATGCACACACAGGCGTGTCAGTGCAGAAACGTTCGACGTTTGGTTGGCTTTGTAAATGTGCATTATACTTGTTTCTACCACCAACTTTTATTTTCCTCATACACACACACATATTTATATAGTTGCATATGTGTATACACATGTATATACTGGTCCATGCGAATGTGTATGTTGGATTACTGCTGAAGTTATCATTGTCATTATGCAGATGCATTAGCATTATGCAAATTTATACCTCAAAGTTGGAATACCACTGACTACTTGGTACATGTATGGATGTTATGGGTTTGAAGAAGGAAAGGGTTGTTATGGGGGTTACCATGTTTTTATACGTGCTTTTGTCGCTGTATATGTTGGACTTTTATGTATGGTGTATCGGAACACTTCGGGTCAGTGGGGTGATTCTTTTATTTATTGTGTTTTGTTGCTTTTTTTCCTTTCAGTTGTTTTACTTCTTCCTCTTTGCCCCTATTTTACCAATTGACTTGGCTGTTTCTTCGTTCACTTTCCGTATTTATATTTGTGTGTGTGTGTGTGTATAAATACTATTGTGAAATAGGTTGTATTTATATGTATGAATATGTAGAGTGGTGATGCGAGACACGATTGTGTATCGTGGCCCTTATGCATTCGTTCTTCGCCAATCACACGCTACAGTGTTTTTTCCTTGTGAGTAATAAAAAATAGAGGCGGATATGTATACGTGCATTTGTGTTAATGCGTGTTGGATGGGATTGGTGTTTATTTGTGTGTACGTGTGAATTGGATGAACTGAAAATAAATGAAGAAGTGTGTGTATGTTGTGTGTGAGTGTATTTTTTTTTATTTTTATGAAGGCCACTTTGCCCGTTTATTATATATCTTTTGGTCTTATTCATTACCCGTACCATCACGTGATCGTATATTGTTGCATAGATATCGAAAATGAATTCAACTTGGTATTTCCATGCTTATATATTTGCATGATTTATAGGTCTCGATTGTATATTATCAATGTGAATTTCTTAGTTGGGTATTTTTGCTTCGCTTTTCGTTTTGTCACTTGTTGAGGCGGTTTGTATTTATTTCGGTTGTATTTCGGGGTGGATGAATGGTCGTATGCGAGCGTTTGTAGTTTTCAATGGATTATTTGACATTTGGGCTAGGTCTTGGAGATTATTGATTGTGACAATTGAGTTGGGAAAGGTCCTGTTACTTTTGGATATTCAAAAGATGTCCTGTAAATGAAATATCACCATTTCTTGTTTCTAATGGTCATGTTAATATTTATAAAAGTTTAATTTTATTCGTCCCTCTGTGGAATTACTTGGTTTATATATAGTGTTCAAACACAGGTAGACGGTGAGATAAACGAACAGTGAGATAAAATAATATTTTTCCGACCCTCAATCTTTGGAAATATAGAAAAATGTCAAGGTTAAGTTAGGGCAGATTTTGACCAATTCTAAGATTATTTTTCATTGCTGATTCATTAATTTTCATCCGTGGTAAATCTGATGTCATCCCTTACTGAGCCTTTTCCAATTTTCGAATGTTCTACAATATTTGTCAGATTCTATTGGTACGAAATTAAGGAAAATCTCACGACTTGAAATAACCATTTAGTTTCAAGGATTCAAAAATTCAAGGATTAATAGCAATGAAAGAAAAAAAAGGAAAAATAAATACAAATGGCAAAAGAGCATAATGATTCATTCTCTATTGACTATAAATATCACAAAAGTCTATGAGCATTTCTTCAATAATTGGATATGGCAGTAAACGCCAGAGTTAGCAGTAAAGCAATGGGAAAATTGTGCACTAGTTGAAAAGTAGTTTACGTAAAATTTGCTGGTTACCATTTATATAACCCATCTATTACTTCTCACTGTCTCCCTTACATCCATTTACTATCATCTTCTCTTGCAATATCTTCTTCATTCTCTCTATATACTCCTGTTCTCCTTTTTTAGTATCATCACCTCGTTGTATTCATCCATTTGTTACATTTTTCCGCACTGTCGTAAAAGCCAGTTACAAAAACATCACGAATACGCTACCAACTTGTGCACTAAGGTGATGTTCACTCTGGTTTTAGAACATATATACATATATATATATATATATAAAGAAAGAGGGAAGGAAAAGGCACCTGCCAAGTCAACTTTCTGTCCAGTCATTTATTTTCAAAAGCCCACATTTATCTGTCTATATAACTTGGTGGTTAATTGTGCGCGCCATTTCAACAACAACAAAAACATTGTTCCATTATCTTTTAACAATATATCGTCTATTTACTTCTTGGTGATCTTTTGCAGATCCATCTTTTGGACTCATCTACATATACATAAACATATCTATACATCAACTATCATCAAAGATTCCTACGCTTTGAAAGTAAAGATTCGCGTTATTTTTTGTCTTCTATACACTTCTTGTATTTTTTTCTCTGTTTATTTGTTCATTTTACAACTATTATAATTCTTATCTTTATATTTTTTCTCTTTGTCTACTGATTTTCTGGTTTGTTTTTATTATCGTACAAATATTATTATGGAGAAGATAATGATGAACAAAGACTGCGTTCCACACACAAATTATTTCATTATTTGTAATGCACAAGTGTGAGATTCATTCATATAAACAGAGAACGATATGAGTGGTGAGAATAAGTAGGTGGAGTTTTTGCGCGTGAAATCAGAGAAAGCTTAGGGGGGAAGAGAAAGAAGAGTCAAACAATCTGTCGTTAGACAACGATGATGAGCCGGTCGAAGTGCTTCGTTGAACACAGGAGTAATATAAAGCGTCACAGCAACCATATCTGTATTCACACACTCTCTCATACATACAAATAATAATGCTTGTGTACGTCAATTTCTATACACTGATTTGAAGCACAGGATGTGACGACTCGGTGGTCAAGTTGCACGGCTTTAAATGTCGTGTATAGTGCGGAAGTTTTTTTCTTTTTTTTTTATCACACTGTATTCATAACAGTGTTTTTTTTTTTATGGTGACTATCATCAACTCTCAGAGTCATTTAGTTTCTTATGTATATTTTATCTGCATATGCTCGTTGCGTGAAGTTCAACAACTGTTATATTTAGCAGTAAATTTTAAACTTATGATCATTGAAATTAATTGCGAAACAAAGAAAATATGAAAAGAAATATGAATTGTTTTCTTTATATTATTAATTTATTGAATTTTATTTATGTTTTTGTCAAATAAATATATTTTGTAGTAGTAGACGAGATGTAAAATTATGTTTGTATAATCTAAGACATCTTCATCATGTTACGATGAATATATGGCATCAGAGAGTTGTTGGTTAGAGTCATATTTTGACCCCGGTTAACATACCAAAGGCAATATTATATTATATGGCGGTGTATGATGCTAGAGGTATTATAACAAATGTCGTACCGTCAGTCGCGTCACTGCAACGTATATAAGAAGGTGGTATCTTTCTCGTTCACTTTCTACACATACGTATGGATATATATATACGTTTATAGGTACGAGTTCGAGTAGGTGTGCAAGCTTGTCTTCACCAGCAACATAAACTGAGCTGTTAATGTATGTGCACTGTCTACGACAGAGTTGTGTGTTGTCCTGTCTTCTTCGTCTCACTTGCGGTTGAAAATAATATATATATATGTATATATATTATATATGTATGTATATATGAGAGTGTCACGCTCGGGATATCATTTGAATTTCAATGAATGATGTGGGTGCAAGTGTCGCCCGTATTCATTCACCGATATTTATCAACGACTGTGTCTTGGTGGTTGATCGTTCATGAGCTTTAGTAGATGTCACAAGAGGAATTCTTCTACTTACTTTTTTTTTTATATTCTCCTTTTCCTTCATTTATTTTTTTATTTATATATATATATTTTTTTTGTGTATGTGTGTACGGTGTTTTTCTTATTTTTCATCGTGTCTTCATATGTGTCGTTCAATGTATCGTGAAGAGACAAATGGGTATAATGCGCAACAGAGAAGAGATGGGTGTGCGTCTTTTTCATTCACGGTGCTCATATAATTTCAAATGCTAAAGAGGTGACAATGGACAAGATCATTTTTGATATTCTATTGTTGTTGGTGTATGTACATATATATATATATATATATATTCCAGATTTTGTTACGGTTGAAATGCTGAATTTTATATTTCGAGTTATCTATTTGTCATTTTTTGTGGATTTAATGTGACGGATTGATATGAATTCAGGTTGAACTTTGGGGGGGGTTATACAATTGAAAAGGTTGAGAGAGCGAGTGAGATGAGAGGAGTTAATAAATTTGATGGCTTTATAAATGTATACGTTTTTTTTTGTATTGAACGAATAATTGAATCAGTTTTATTTTTTTTCTTGTAAGGTCAAGAAGTGAATGTTGACAATGATGGAATGAAATTATTTATGAGTAATATCATTCATTTATTCTATTTATTCTTGTTATTATCATTTTTCTTTTATTTTCTTTTTTTTTCTTTTTTCGTTTGTTTGAATTTATATTCATATGAGAGTGGTTGGGTATTATATATACTTCAGTCAATAGTGAAAATTCTCTTTTCGCCGACGCATTTGTTATTAATTAATACACGACGTCGACATTCTTGATTTCACGCATATATTCACTCTTAGAATCACCATCATGAAATAACACAAAACCCTTTTGATGTCCCGTCCGTTGAGCCGGAACATATAACTTACATATTCTCATTTCTTTCTCGTGAGCACGTCGACATAGTCGTATAAAGAAAAGTAAAAAAAGCTTTTCCAAGTGGAATATATGTATTTATATGTATGTATGGATGGATGTGTATACATATATATATGCGACATTATGTGCAACACTTTATATATTTATAAACGCGTGCGTGTAATGTATGCAGGTGCCATTGAATCTTATGACTCGCTTGTTCATTCACTTCTCCTTTTTAACTTTACCACCACACGGTTCATCCATCAAAAGTCGAATATTTATCTGCGCTCTTGGTACTCACAACAGGTGAGAATGTACCAAAGAATCACATATTCTTCATGCGTATATATCTATATTATATATGCATTCATTTCTATTAGTGTCGAAAGAATTGTACGTTTTTATTATGTTTTTTCTTTTTTTTTTGTGTTTCGTTTTCTTCTTTCTCTTAAACTTCATTGAACTTTGAATTGTTGTACGATGAATGGAAAATGTGGATGAATTTGTTAGGATAATATGAAATGTTTTTTTATATATTTAAATATATTTTAATTTTTTTGTTAAGTTGATGTAGAGAAGAGTGGGGTGGTACTGGTCTGATTAGAATATTAAATGACATGAATGTTGAAATGGATTTTATTTGAGAAAATGGGGCAAAGCGAAATTTTTTATCAGTAATAAATATAAATATTATAAAAATACGATTTTCATTAACCTCTTTAAAATTTTTCTGATACTTATTCTACTTTCCTACAAGGACATGAAATTATAGAATTAATGAATACCAAATGTAAATATCGATAGTTCAACAAAATTGCACATTGAGAGATTTAAATTCCTTTTTTTTTTTTTTTTTTTTTCTAGTACATAAATAATAAATATAATTGGAAAGTTATGCAGAATTGATTGCAAGTAAAATGTCGATTACAAAACTGACTTAATTTCCACAAATCGGTAGAACCTTGAGGCGATATCACATTTAATTGCACATTCATGCCCACATACAGTGGCGTCAGAGAATTTTTGCTAAATTATCGTCAAGTGTTTGTATCTCGAATACATTCAACATATCTCATTGTACACACATACACACATTTACAACAGCTGTTCCGAAAGCAAAATTGTAACAAATTTTATCTGCAATGTCTGTACAACATTTACACCAAGAATTTCGTATATCTTTACAATTGTACTAAATATTAATTGTCCATAATCCCTGAGGACATGCGTGCGTTTTACTTGAAACATTTCAACACCACATATTATTCTCACACCTTTTGTGGTAAAAATTATCGTCACATAATTTTCATCTCTACCTGTAGATCTTGAGGCAATACCTCATATGTGAACACATCTTATATATTGTATTACACTGTTAACGACAAAGGAAACAAAAGTTTTCTGAGGATAATTGGATGATTACAGGGAATCGTAAATGTTACCTTTGTAACCTCAGCACGTGGCAGAAAATACTGAGAAGAAGAAAAAAATAGAAATAATGATACAAAATATTAAAAAAAACCATGATGACGAACAGGATGAAAATGTAACACGCTCCGATTATCCTTAATAGTTCGCCTTTAGTAAAAAGACTTTGGAAGTATTGGGATTATATATAGAAAACATTGACATATATATATTTGTGTCTATATCCACTACGTTTAGGACATCAAATTTGCTATCTCGTTGCTGTCATTTATCTCCATCATTTTCAACTAGCCTTTCAATTTTTATTTTTATTTATCAATATAGACATTAACATTTATTAAATTAAAACAATCCAAACATGAACAATGAAAACAAATGAGAAAAATTGAATCAATAAAATCCACAGCTCCCAACTCTAAATGAGCTTTTGAAGAAGAATTAATTTATTGAGAAAACATTTGATTTAATCTTCAAAACCGACATCTGTTTTGTTCAACTTAACATTAACTAATAGAAGCACATTCATATTCATTTACATGCAAATTGCATACAAATATACATATTTAACAATAATAATAATACATATATAATATATTGTCCACAAAAGAAAAAATATGAGTGCATTGCATTCACATGGTTGAAGATGGACGCACATTAATGCGCAACCCACTAGCGAATTATGCGCATTTTGCGTTCACACAAAGCTTTATATACCGACGGTTATGCGAACGAAGAAGGGTGTGCGAGATATGTAATGTGTACAAGATAAAGAATAAAGCGAATGAGCCAGTTGATGCAGCCGGCCGGAAAGACAACGCACAATATACATTTATAAATATTCTCAATTATTCACTCTATTTCACTTCTCTCAAATTTTTTAAAATGCGAATGAATGCATTAAAATTATTCAATTTTAAAAAATATATATGCACGTGTGTGGGAGTCGGCAAATTTTACTTAATCGCTTTTAGTCCTTTGGTAAATTGTGAAAAAAAAAAGAAATATATATATGAAATGACATTTGTGGGTTGTGAGGACTTATATAAAGAGAAAGGGATAAATAGAGAGGATGAGAAAAAGCCATCGGATATGCACCAAGAGTATATATGCAAAGCGAGGGAGGACAAGAGCGAGAGAGAATGAAAAAGAGTTAAAGGGCAATGTGAATGTGTGCGAATGCAAGAGAAGACAAGAAGGCGTGTGCCATTCGCGGCTTTTTGACACGACATGTGTCGGTCGTCTCCCGTGAGATCTAAGACCCACACTCACTTCCGCTAATCCGAGAATCCGAGCCTTTTAATGCGACGCGTTAGACTTTTGCTCGATTATAAATATCAGAGATACTGGGAATTTACTATATGGCGCGACCAATGCCACGGTGTAAGGAAGCTGAATGTCTAGACATTCAATGCAACTGAATCAACGGGGAAAAAAAATTTGAATCATCATTCTGTCAAGATTTAATTGATAATGTAAATAGTGAATGTTTATTTAGGTTGATGGGGTGGGAGAGTTTGGTTTTGAGGCAGCTTTCTCTCTTTGAATTTGATTTAAATTGATGGTTTTAATACGTTTGGAGTTTTGTATTTGTTTTTTAGTGCTGGAGAATTGATGGAAATTGTTATGAAACTTTCCTTAATGTGAATATGCCAATGGATTGAAAAGATTTCAGAGTGAATTTTTCTTTGGTGTTTCATTTTTATTGTTAAATGAATTAAAGGAAAATACTCTGACTCCAGGAAATAATTTGATAGATGAACAAGGAATTGATGATTCTAAGTAAAATCTTTTATCAATTTAAATTATTAGTGATCCTGATTGAATATTTTCTTTTGTTTATTAATTATTATAAATTCCTGGACATATCAAGCTGGGTGTTTACTCACAATTTTTTTTTTCTTGACAATATCTTCACTAAAATCTCTTACACAAGTGCGACACTAATTAATCGAGGAAAACGGGTGTTGATATAAACGGCACGCGCTGACTATTGGGAAAAAGCCGGCGGCACAATGTAACGAAGGGTTTGTGAACGCTGCAAGCATTACTATATCGTTTATAGTGTGAAGGTGCGGGAAACGGGGAGAACGCGTTGAGTATGAGGGATGTGGGCCGGGGAAGGTTGATCGTTTGGTGAGATAATTTTAGTAGTAGCACGGCCGTGTCAGTGAGTGCGGTCCAGATGCTCACTCTGCCCGAGATGCTGGCGGCATTGTTGCGCGACACACACGCGGCCGCTAATTTTAGAAATAGTAGTAAGGCGCATACCCTCTCTAAAAGGGAAAAAGTACCCTTTCCGTGTTTTTGTATATGTCATACATATGAAATAAATTGTATATAGAATAATGAAGAATTTTCTTTCATTTCGTTAGCGATAATATTTTTTTTATTGGTTTATTTAGCTTTATTTGATAGAGAAATTGATTTTTAAATTTGTAGAAAGTATATATGAAAATGTAGAGCTTTTGAGGTGATGGATGAATGGCAGGTAACGAGAGAGGAAGGGAGAGAGGGAGAAAAAAAATTTCCGACATTGAGATATGTTTGAAAAATAATGTCAGCCTTTTACTCCAAAAGATTATTTTTCAATTTTTGTTGAAGTTCGTAACATCTCAAATCTTATATACTATTTATATTATTTTTCTATTTTTGTTTGTTTTTTTCTTCTTCACTCAGTCATTTCTTCATCGTTGAGCAATTGGAAATAGCTTTGAAATTGACAATACAAAAATATTATCATTGACGAGGCTATGAAAGATGTGGCTCAGATGTTGACAAATAACTTGATATTTATTTACTTGATTTTCCGAAATATTATTCTTCCCGTTACATTTAATTTTATACAATATGTGTAAAATTGCGGTTGAAAAAAAGTCTTACTACAGATATTGTAACTCAAATGCCCTGCGATTAATATTTTTATTTGGAGAAAAAATTAATTTTTTTAATTCTATTGCGCACTGCGATCGTGTGCGGACAATGAAGAAGAGGCTTGACGACTGAAAAGCAATTACATGTGCAATCATCTCCTCCTCTTTTGATATATATCTACACACATATGTATGTATGTATTAAACCCAACTGGATGACAGGCTGGCTGCACATTGCGTGCGTCACGTGCATCAAGAAAATGAGCGAGAACTTCTTCTTATCACGCGTGAACATCTTCGGCTATTTTTACATTCCGGTGACAAATTTATCTTGGAAAATCATTCAATTTTCTATAATTATTTTACTTCAAAGTGAATTTATATCTTGGAGTAAATTAAACTTCTCAACAAATTTATACAAAAAAAATTTATTCTATTCATTAAGAGGTTACGGTGGCCATTTTAATTCAAAGAAGAATTTCTAAAACTTTCCTCGATAAATTAAACTTTTTCTGTTAATTCCTCCGTGAAAAAAATAAAATAAATGGCACATTGTAAAATGGAATATAAAGACAACAGACGAATACAAAAGGTAATAATAAATACCTATGAAGATATACATCAGACAGAATTGTAGTATCTTATACATTAGAGGTCGAAGACCACCATGAGGATCCATCGTGTGTCGTAAAAGCGTTAAGTACCCAAGAACAAGTAGAATCGAAGTAACGCGCGCGCAACGAGCGTGTGCGAGCGTGCGCGCGTCCAACAGCACCACCACAAACGTTAGAGACCGAGTTAGAGTGCACACCCGCGGAAAAGGGAAATAGGGTCGTGGGACGGAAACGGATGTAGCGGCCATAACTTTTGCCAACTTATGCCTCGTATAACGCCGTATAAATACGCTCGTTCGCAATTATTATACTTTACTATTTTCCTATTAAATTTCTATCATTTATCACTTTTATTTTTCACTCTTCAATTCTTCAATTCTCCAATTCTTCAATTTTTATATTTCTTATTTCTATTATCCCATCCTCCTTTTTTTTCATTCTATTCTCTGTGCTTGCAATCAATCGTCGATTCGATGATTTGTCCAATATAAAAATGGTTCCTCGATTAAATTGACCAACATCTCTCCACACCAAATAATTTCTTACACACATAAATACATATATATATATATATATTCGAATATTAAACAAAGTCAAAGCATTGGTGGGCTGAATTAATTGAGTATCGATTTATCATTTGATTTAATCAGAAGCCACAATTCCAATTCAAAAGACTGATCGTCTCTTTAATAGTGCTGGCATGATAATAACCATTCAATAATACTTTTTTTTTATTTTTTCATATATGAATTTACCAGCCAATGTATTATTATATGTATGCATACATACATACATACATACATACATATAGATATATATATATATATGTATATGTATGTATGTATGCACATAAATGTATGTATGTGAAATAAGAAAAATCACAGTGGAAGGAAGAAGAGAGAAAGAGTGAGATAGGGTGAGTGACCTTTAACCTCCACATTTAATCGATCGCTTAACGACCTCGCCCGATCGTACAAGATCCCGATGGTAATTAATCCGCAGTCGCCACGATGAATAATGATCCAGAGCACGTATATAGACGCCACACTATGTATTTATATATATATATATATCCGCGCTTGCGGCTTCGATATAATTTATTCTCAACATTATATAGATATATACACGTTGCTCGGAAAAAATGGCTAAACTATTTATTTTTATTTTTGTTTTTGTACAATTCTTTTTATTTTTTTGTATTTCTTTTATTTATATTTGTGAGGGACGATCGGGCCAACTAAGAGATTGACACACGTCGTCAACTGACAATATATATGTGCTAAATCATTTGTGAGTATATATATATATATATATATATACATATATATTTATATATTGAGGAAGCAGAAGACAGAATGATATATTCAACGAATGAATATTCATAGATTGTGATACGCAGATGTCCCCATACTTTGTGTACACATATTTGTGCTGTATATTGAAATTATTATGGGGTGATGAGTGTGTGTATGTGTTTGTGTGTGCGCGAGAGATGAAGATGAAGAATAAAGTCGTATTGTGTACAAGGTGAAAAAGTGAGAGAGTAAGACTATTCTATTTTTTTTTCTTCTGTGGACTTATACTGTGGTCATACATATCGTTTTTAATATTCACGTCGTCACTAATCAAGACAAATTGAAATCTTCGGTTTGCCACTTGCGCGGCCACCATTCAAATAGTTTGAGTCTTTGTGGGGGCCGCGCGCGTGATTTAAGTTCTCGCATCTTATTAGCTTGGATATAATGGGGCGTCCGCGCTCCCGAGATCGCCCAGTGAATCCATAATAACGTTCGTCTTTTATTGCCCGTAGACGTCGAATAAAAAAGTTATTCTCGCGACGAGACCAACCCGGGGACCAACGGCGTGTGTAGAGTTCGGGCATCTGCATGAATTTGTGCTTTATGTATGCATGGATATATAAATATATATATTTATATATTATATATGCTACCACACGTGTATTTTGTATAGTTCATCTTTTCTATATATTGTGTGAACGAGATTGGAATTTAAATGGATGGAGAAAGATTAATATTTTTGTTTGTAAAAGAATTGTTGGGTTTGTTGTACATTAATTGTAATTGGATTTGTGTCATATGTACATTGATCGATTTTAACAATTGTTTTGGGGTGAGTAAAAATAAGGGTGGGTAATATGTCTGGTAAGTCTACATCAATTCTGCGGAGTAAATTGCCTCGTCTCGGTATTCGTCGGCCAATTCGTCGTACTGCCTCGAGGGGGCAAGTCTTCGCATTAACTCTAATTATGGTGCTATTTGAAGACGTATTTCGTGTAACGTGCAAGCTGTGTATTTTCTCACGTCTGCTTCTCATATATATAAATATATATATTTGTATGCAAGTGGAATATATATATATATATATAGATATATCACAAAGTACAGAGGTATAAACATTTATAGATACAATGTAGATGATTTTCAATTTATTTTTATTCAAAGTAGAAAATAAATAAACATATTTTCTCAACTTTGAAATAAGTTGCATCGATTATTTTACGATCAATGTTTTGTCGTTTTTATAACGTCGTAAACAATTTAGCAACTGTGAAAAAAAAATCCTCTGTTGCAATTTCTTTAATTTCTATTCATTGATTATTATTCTTCTTTTTTTTTCACATTCGTTATTTTTAAATGCTTGTAAAGTTTGAAAATAAATATACACGATCGTATTACAACACACGTCTCTCTGTATTCGACACCGCGTGGCGTACATTGATGTTTGGTGATACATTTATTAAACGTTGGGTGACGTGGTCCGACGAGAAATAAAAATTGCGAAAAAAAAAGGTAGAAAAAAATCTAGAAGTTGGTGGAAAAAAAAGTGGAAGAAAACAGATGAAAAAAAAGAAGTTGGTTCGTGACCAACGACCTGTTGGCGACAAAACAATATTGTCGTCCACGCCACACACGACTGTTGAGAATAAGTACTCGCGCGTCGGCTTATACGCGCTAAATATTACAACAGCCAACACATTGTTTCTTACATGAAATCTCGCACCGCTCTCTTACACAAAACTTCGCTTTGCTCGTGTCGCTACAAATATATACATAATATTCCTTATGTACATACATAAACATAAACGTTTGTGAAAAGTCGACGAACTACAACTGCATATTTGTGCGAATATCTATGTACGAGAATATTATTATACATATATGAAGATGAGGTTTGTTTGAAGCTCTTGTCATTTATGTTAATCGTTGTTCAAGATGATTAATTATACACCCTTCATATATATTCATGAATTTTATTCTCTGAAAATATTTCTCTTTGTTTTTGTAATGTTTATTGTTCAGCGATTTTTATTTTGCATTTAGATACATTTCGTGGTATCGAATTGAACTTATTTTATCAATATTATTCCAATTTAAGTGGAACTGGATTCTTATTTGTGATGATATCAATTTTATCAATATGAAGTTCTGAATGAAATTAAATTTCGGACTGTGATCAAATTTACAGAGTATATCATTCAGATAAAAGTGAATTCGTGAGAGAATCATTCTAACCAATTGTATGAAACAAACATAAGTAAATACACAAACGAAAACAAAGATATATAACTTAATATAATATAATCTCTCTTCTAATGAAATCCAAATCTTTTCTTTGCTGAACAAACTCGTCCCTGCTAACTACATCCGCGATTAGATAATAAATCCTCATGATAAAGAGCTTACGTTCAATCTCATATAATTCCACAAATCATCAAACAAAATATTCATAAATATTTTCTTTTATTGATCATTCTATGGAATTTATTATTCCTATGAATCATCAAAGTTATCCGTGTTATCATTTACATATTTACAAAGAGAAAAATATGACGAAAAAATAAAAATAGAAATAAAATGGAATATATAATATGCAAGCTGCTGCACCTGGGACCCATTATGGTCGGATAACAGTTTCTTTTGTTCCTTCTGGTCTCGCGCGTCGCAGCATTGGCATTAAAATGCCGCTCGGCCGCAAAAGTGAATAAAGTCTGGCCCGGACGTTTGCTCGCGCGCGCGACGAGGGCTTCTCGCTGTATATATCCATACGCGTGCCAATGGCCAACAAGTAACATTGTTTGAAAGCCGCGACTTTGATCTGAGAACCCGCTTGGCGTACATCATCCGGTTTTATGCCTCTATACCTAGAATTGTCCACTACTACTAACACCACTACACATGTATCACCATTTCTCTATATATGTCATTTGGTTTCTCGCTCTCCCTCTCTTCATCACTAAACTATTTTCCCTTCTGTTTCGCGCTTTCGACGCGCACGGCCCCGTTACAAAACTCTCGCAGGATAAACATTGTGTGTGCCTTTGGTAAAAGTACAAATACACATATACACTTGTGCACTACGTATTTAACAGTCAACCACGCGGTGAATGGTCTCTGGCAATCGGTGAAACGTAACGCACCCGTCACAACAATATACGCATAATAACACACAATCAGTGTGGCTGTAATGTATATATGGAATATTGGGCGTATGGAATGAAAAATAAATAAAACAATTATCGCAAAATTTTACAAAGTATTTCAACGATTTAAAATCACTTTAATATTTTATTTATTTTTGGTTCTTTTAGAATTTTAGGGTAAACGAGCTCTGCAATAATTTGTAATTGTTGTGTAGAAATTAAAGTCTTTTCAAGTATTTCTATTTTTTTCTATCTGGCTACACACTTTTTGAAGCTTCTACTCATCCGGGATTTTTCATTCAACTTTCGTTATGTTCTTAATAAACGGGACTATCGTGTGAACTAAAAGTATAGTAAATAAAAATTTATTCAGCAATTTACATTGACGCACAGTATCCTGATTCTATTCCTCAACTTCTCACTTCACAATATGAAAAAAGAAATTAAATCTGTAAATAATTCACGCCCTTCTATATCACAATATCCCCTCACATATAAATTGAATAACAAGGGGAACAATTTTTTCGTCACTCAAACATCTCAGATTGTTCACGAGCGCGTGAAATCATACCCCATCCATACAATATATTGGCCTAAGGGTGTTTCATAAAGTCATTAGAGACAACATATCAGCAAGGTAGAACATTTGCGCGCGGAGTTGCCCACCGGCCAAGATTTGATCAGTGTGCGTGTTTTATATAGTGTATTCCCATCATCTTCAATACAATATAATACATTAAAACCACCTATACACATGTGTGCAATAGACCAAGCAAAAATAAAGTATCGTGGACGGCGCTTCGCTTGGCTCTCACCCTAATGACCGGGTACACCACAGAGGGTATATAATGCACTGGGCGTTCTTTAGGCGCCTCCCTAATCAATTAATCAGCCAAATCTCACTTTTATCTCTGATCAAAATGTCTAAAGTATTATATTTAAACCATCACCTTATATCATACTTTCTCTTTTTTGTTTCTTCTTTTTTTTTCACCATTCACATGGGGGTTTATTAGCAGAAGATTAGCATCAAATATAATCTCACACAATAAATTTTTATCTTTGTAATATTTGCCTAAGCCCAACCAATTATTTTTTTTTGGTTTTATTTATCAGATTGACAAATCGTTTTCGACGTCTCGTCATTTTCTTTATGTTATTTCATAGCGTTCAACCTCACTTATATTAACTACATTTATATATGTATGTATATATATGTATATATTGGAAATTGTGAGATGAGTGTGCGGTTCGTCGACATGAGGAGAGAGATATTGGTTACATGAGCGAGGGACAAAAAGGGCCCAATGGGTTTCGCGCGAGCGATGCTCTGCTCCCTGTCCGTTAATGCGTTGCCACAAAGATCTATGGACTGCCTGTAGTTTATATGCTAATCCGTAAAGAGTGTTAAATACTCGATCATTTATCACGCCATCGCTTCTCTCATTCTCGCCCTCCGGTTGTTACCTATATATATATATATATATATGTGTGTGTGTGTGTGTGTGTGTGGATGTTATATGCTTGCACGTCTTCTCTACTTCATCTGTACCAACCCTCGACACATGTTACCTCCTTTTTACTTAAAACCGCCTTCAAGTCCATATCTCAACGAGATGTTACTTGAAACATTTAGAGCAATTTATATATGGGAAATTTATTTATGTATATAGAGGAATATGAGTTGATATTAGGTTGTTATGCGAGTTATTTTGACGTTTTTGAATTGGAGATTGATGTTTAAGGTGGAAGAGTTGGAAATGTTGGTGATGTTGGTTGGAATTTTTTTAGTGTGTTTGATATGATTGCTCGTAGGATGATAGAATTTAATGTTATTACTATTGTCTTGTCTTTTTGACAGTTATTCAAATTAAATGTTGGATGTGTAATTTTGTTGTATAATGTAATTGTTTGGTATGTAGTGAGAGAGGGGAACGCAATAATGCGGATGATAAATAGACAGAAAATGGGGAATAGTGTAATAATGAAAAGTATTTTGATAATGATTTATTGATAAATAAACTGATAATATTCGATTTATTCATATCTTTAAATACAATCGGATATACATTATTGTATTAATGTCGTAATGGAATGAAATATTTGAGGGAAAAAATATTAGATAAGTTAATTGTCTAATTAAAAGGCCTGAAAATTTAGGTAAACTTGGCAGGATTTTTCCAATACAATTTGATGATAAGATCGTATCACAATATTTAAAAGTTTGAATTTTGTAGAGTTGATAAGCTTTTATTTGTTATGATAAATCATTATAATTCTATTAAAATTGAAGACAATTTTTGAAACATTAAACAAATTCATAGACAGAGAATTAATTTTATAAAGTAACAAAGGTACACATTATTTTGTTATGGGTGTTATTTAACCTTTTTGAATTGTAGATTGACGTTGGATAGCCCGGTAATGTCATGGATAATTGTAAATTTACAACTGACATGTTGAAGGTCGAAGTGTAAGTGACGTTTCGAAAGTATTTGTACATTGATGGTGGTTGACGCATGAAAGCAATAAGAGAAAATATTATAAAAGTATATAAATATAAATATAGTGAGAGCGTTTATGGCATTTGTAGTGGCCGTATTTTGAGATTTACGATTCACGCCGAATAATCCAATAAGGCTACAAACGACATTGCGTGGGTTGCAAATGATGGTACACCACGTCACTTCATACATATAATACTTCATACACTCATTGACCACCCACGTGTTCAAATATGTTTGTGCATATCCATTGGCAAAATTGCATTATAGTTGTATTGAAGAGTTGTGGCGTGTAATTTTATATGTGACACAGGTGTCTGTTTATATTTGTTTGATGTTGTGAGTTCTTACTTATTTTATCTCAACATTTAATATTAACATTCTGCATAAAAGACACAATTATTCATTCAATAAAAATTTACTAATTATAATTGATAATGATTGCAATTAGGAAAATTTATTTTCTAATGTTTCACAATTATTTTATCGATATGAAAAGGAAAAAGGTGAAAAATTCTTGGGCTATGTGAAATAATCTTTTATAATTTTATACTTTTCAGTTACTTTTTTTTTTCTTTCTTTTTTTCGATGTCATTTGGATATTTAATTTGTTAGCGTAGTACACTTGAGAATGGTTATTGAAAGAAGAACTCGATATTTCTTGGAATGTCAAACTCATAAAATAACGGTTATTGGTAAAGAGTGGAAAATAAAATACCTGAATAGGAAGGAGGACAAAGTTGTTGACATGTCGAGTAATAATACATGGTTGAAAGAAATGAATCCGCGCGTAAAAATATAAATATTTAACTTGAGAGAGAATTGATGTAGGAAAAGAACAAATATCACACAATAATTAAATCTGAATAACTATAAATCTACAAAAATTATTTACAATACTATTAAATATTTCAATAGCTCAATATAATTATATAATTTATGACAAATCCATCTCTACACCCTGTAATCTTTCATCTATGTAGTTCAGTCATAAATTTCATATGTCTGTTTAACAGTTTTATTAATAGGACGAATTGGATGTGAAATGCAATAAACTAAATGGCCAAAGGAATTTAGAATATAGATGAAGGGAAACTTGCCCTAAAACTGATTCAATCTTTTCACTCGTATCTCAATGGAGGGACATTTGACCTTGAAAAATTACTAAATCCACCCACTGAATTCTCATTGTCATTTTATTTCTATACCTCAGGTCTCTGCTTGGTATTTTTTTTTCTTCCTTCTTTTTTTTTCTTTCTTTTTTATAACATTTTTGGTAAAGGGTCATTTATATATTTTATTATTAATGTTACAATACCTGAACTTCAAAATATGAAGATAATTAATTTTATCTATCCAAAGTGATGCGCTGCCCACTCAACCTTTTTATTTTTTTTTATAACTCTAATGCCTAAAGCAATTTGAATTTAATAAACGCCCATTAATTAAGTCACTCATGTTCACGTCATGACAAATATCATGGTTGTCGTCGAATGAAATTGTAAAGTATCCTTTTGTCCATTGGATATGTATACGTGGCATGTGGAATCACTTCTGAACACAAACTATAAGTGAGACGTAATGGTTTGTCTCATATCGTGGCATCTTCTTTAACCATAGGTATAAAATTGTGTGTACTCAACGAGAGAATAATACCAAAGTCTTTATCTGTCCACTATTGTGTAGAGTGGTAGTATTATAGGTTATACCCATATACTCTAGAAAGACAGAATAAAATTGAGAGAAGGTGACATAAAATTCTATGGCTTGTAAAAACGATATAATGTCGTTCGTTCCATCATGTTATTATTCGACCTTTGAGGCTTGATTAATTACGAATTTGGTACAGAGTAAAGGCTGTCAAGTATCAACCACGCTAATCCCTTTTTACCATTACTTTTATTTCTAACCTATCGTTTTCTTCACAATACTTATGGTTTGGCGGATGAATCTTTGAAATTTTAGAACAATGAAATAGAAAGAATCATGAGTAATAAATTATGTGGAAAAAAGGGATCCATCTCCTTCAGGTATCTAAGCCATCATTGTCGTTTTTCCAGGTTTTAGAAATGGAATTAGAAAATTGTCAGGTATATTATACATAGTGTAATTGTATATATATATATATATATATATATATATGTAACAAAAGGAAGAAAAAAGGTATCTTTTACGAATTTGAAATCCGTAAATTTTTGAGTTATTCAATTCGATATTGTGTAAACAATATTAGCGATTGTAAAATTAAATATTATTTAAATATATAACTTTCAAAATAATTTACATAGTGAGGCGTGTGGAGAAAATGATATATTATGCGAATTGTTAAAATATTTATAAATAGATAAAAGGGTATATTAGGATATTGCTCTCATCTCTCGCGTGCGATATACAAAGTACCTTGCGGCATGTATCTATGAATGTATATAAACATATACGTAAATTTCCTTAATTTTCATAAAAGAGACTTGGAGATGAAGAATAAGAGAATAATTTTTATTTCCATTGTAAACAGCGAAGATTTCCTGGAAAACATTAATATATTTTTGCTTATACGATTGCGGGAATTATGCGAGGGCATCGTGGAAAATGCGAAACATTGCCAGGGAATCCACAATATTTTTCTTATTTTTATTTACCTCATCCTCTTTATATACCGGTTCTTACTGTATTTATCGTGAATTATTTAAAATCACTTGAACACGACTTGAAGATACCCCCGAGAAAATATTCACAAAGATAATATAATAAATACACTAGCGCCACGATAGTTTTACTTCATAAGAGAGTAACAGGGACAAAGTAGATACAAAATGAAAGAAACAGAAGGAGAGAGAGAGAGAGAGAGAGAGAGAGAGAGAGAGAGAGGGATTATAGTTTCTACGTTTCTACGCAACTGGGAAGGGAAAATATATCCTTTTTCTTGGAAGGCTACAAAACTCCAGTAGACAGATGTGTTTGGAAATGTATTTCCGGCCAAAGTGGCTTCTCGATATTCGCTATGAGTATTTCGTTGCACCAAGATTACCAATAACCATCAAGCATCGAAGGACATTGTCGATTTTTTTGCCAGATAAGATGTATTATACCTGAACTAGCAACCCAACACATCGAACAGAGAGAGCGAGCGCGGTGAAAAAAAAAAGATGGAAAAAAAAGAGAACCACAGGGAGTCCACAATGAATTGGCTCCCGCCATCAGTTGAAAGCTATATACGCACTTGATTGTGTGTATAGTGGGAGAAGATGTTTTCAGAGATTTCTTTCCACTTTTTTTTTTTTCTGGGTATATGAGAGGGATGAACGTTATCCACTTCATTCTGGATTTTTCATTTTTCATATGATTGTGGTGGGGATAAACTGAATACTGCCCTATACAACCAAATTTGTGACTCATTCGAAAAGTCTTCTTCATCGCACGGAGTTTTACAACGGGACGAGATCGTCAGTCGAATGGACGCGGCCTCACACGCAAGGGCACGCTTCACGCGACGACCACTACTACACTCTCTCCTTCCATTTTCTATTATTTTCTCCGAGTGATATATATATAAAAAAAAAAACCGAGAAGAAAAACATCAGCTCGTAAAATATTATTTTGAATTTTGTGTGCTGGTCTACATTCCATTTTTGTTTTCACTGTTAACTAGTGGTTATTTGTTGAATTTTACCAGTCGGTTTGTTGCTAATTTATTACGTAATTGAGTATGTGAAGATTTTTATGGTTTCAATATAATTGTTAATAATTTGAGTGAAAAATGTTTCCCAATGATCCATGGAATATATCACCAAGAGCTGATGGTTCATCAGTGCAAAATCTTGGTGATGCATCGGTAAATTTACTGGAAAAGGTTTGTCATTATTTGACGATTTCTTTTATATCTGAATGCAAAAAATTGTGTAATTATTCAATTTATTACATTAATATGTGTGAAAGTGTGTTACAAGTTTGGTTATGTCAAAGTTTATGAAGGGATTTATTAGAGGTTGTACCTTTGTCCTTGTTCGTGAATATTGTGAAAAAAAAAAGAAAGAAAACGTAAAGAGAAGCCGAAATAGTATTTGTGACCTGAGTTTTAAATGGTTGAGAATGACACCAGAGTGTTTATAACGAGCAAAAGTGATGCCATATAATTGGTGTTAAATTTTTTATAGACTTGATTTTCATTTATATGTTAAACGAATGTGATATAACTCGAGTGGTACAAGCAAAAATTATCCCAATCTATTACTTCTTCATTTAATTCATTTCCAAAACATTTATCATCATCATCATCAATATTTTTATTATATTTTATAGTATTTACATCATCAAGTAGTGCATTAGATACTTAATTTTATTATTTGAATATTTAATTTTATTCAATGTGAAGTGTTTGATACGTGGAAGTGTATTTATATTAGGATATTATTCGTCGAGTGAAAAATATTTTTATTTCATTTATAAAACAAAATTTATCGTTTGTGCAATCATTTATAGAATGATTGGTGGAATTTTAATCCGTAACCTCCATCGAGTTGAAATAAAGCTTCAGTGTATTCATTTCTCATGTTATAACTTTGTTGTAAAGTCAATATATTATTGAATGTATAATAAATATCAATGAATTATAGGGGGAAACCAATTAAATATCCCTATTTTAAAAAATTCTCGAGAAAGATTGTGATACACGCCTCCCTTGCTGACACACATTTCCGGCGAACGAATCAACTCCTCGTGCGCTATAAAAATCTACATGATCACATATATCTGTATAATATTAGAAACATGGTGATATCTATGGATTTAAAATGTAGTAATTTTTATTCAATTTGTGTTCAAGAGTTACATTCTTTTGTAAAATCATTAGACCTCAAATTTTTGAATTAGTCATGGGATTAGTCATTAGCTTTTTTTGGACTGATTAGAAGGAACAGACGATTAGGTGTCGCGTCTGCACAGTGAATTAGTTTTGACGATATTCATAGAATATGAATTAACCTTTTAATTATTTATGGGATTTTTCTTATTCAAATGTTGGCATTGATTGAATGTATTTTTATACAATTTTGTGTATTTGATAGATGAGAAGGTTTTTCATATAAATTTGATAGTCAGCTGCAATAATTTTGAAAAATGTTGAAACATTCACTTTTAGGGATAAAACTAGAAATGAAAATTACTCAACCACAAACTATACAAAATTGCGTACGAAAATATGATGTAAAGAATTATATTGAACAAAGTCGTGTTGCCGACTTCATGAAGTTGATGATCTTTCATCCCAATTCAACTTCAATGTGCGCACACCACTTATCCCACAACCCAACGTTTTATATATATTAAATACATAAAAAAATATACATATATGGGTGAGGTATATAGTACACGTTCGTTTCTGTAAAGCGCCAACGGTGGCGAGAGTTTTTATGGTTCACGGGTAAATGCCGCATGGACCGCCGTGTGGGCTATTAAAAATTATTAATAAAATCATTCCCTCACTGGTGAAACTATCCTGTGAACATGAATTTTTTTTATTTATGCTTTTTATTTTATTCTAATTTTCTCCTTTTTTTTATACTCTCCTTTGCCTTTTTTTTTTATTTATTCCCTTTCTGTTGTTGTTTAAAGCCTGTGACCCGGGTCGTAAATTTTTTTTTTTTTCTCAAAACTTATCGAAATTCATATATATATATTAGCCCCAAAAAATAGTAAATACCACAGTGAACGAATTAAAAAATTTTTTATTTTACGACCGAACAATCCCTCACAAATAATATTTTACCACCACACGCAGTAACCACAATGTGAGTAGCTAAGAATCAAGTTTCATGGACGATAATCTAACGACTTCATCGTATTACTAAACAATCTTTGATTTTTGCCGACAAAATTTATATTTGCCTATTAATATATTTCTTCATCACACAACATTATTAATAATCCAAAACGTTGAAGAAGGAAAAACAAATGTAGGAGGAGAGAGAAGATAAAAGAAAGAAAAGAAAAAATATGTAAAAATGATTAACTAAAACTAAAATACAATCAATCTTATAATACCATTTGTTGAAGAGTTGGAAAAGAAAGATGGAATATATATACATCATGTATTCGTCTGCGTGTCGATCACGTCAAATGCGGCGGCTCGTTGCCCGAGGCGCCACATATCTTTGCCATACATATACATATGTCTACGTGAAAAGCTCAGGTAGTTCATCCCGTATATTTCTTGCATGTATCACGCGATCACGTCGCGATTGCGTCCGCAAAATTTATTTTATATATATTTTTTTTATCATCATCAACATCATTTAGATCTGCAATAATTTTTTTAGATCATCATTTTTGTTACAATTTACCACTTGTAATAAAAATTATTCTATCCAATTAACTTTATAATATTTTTTCATATTATACGTTGGATGAATAATATATATGTTCACGATAATGATTGATCAGGCATTTTTCCAAGAATAATATTCAACAGGGAATATAGCATCGGTAAATATACACTTGTACAAATAAATTCAAAAGTGGAAGACCGGAATTGAATACCACCAAGTATTTATGCTTCTTCTCATGAAACACGTGACACTGACAGCAAAAGAGTTAACATAACGAAGAGCGGGGGAATAGTGAGCGCGAGAGAATAAAAGCTTCTGGGTAATTGGTCACATTTAAATATCAATCACTGAATGCAAAAAAAAATAATGAAAAGAGATAGAGGGAGCCCTCTGGTTAGCGCTTGTTCGACTGGATTGTGGAGGGTTATTATGCACGTTCGAGGGTTGAGGCGGTAAGAAGGAGATTGCGTGGTCTCACTGTGGAAGGGAATGAAACAAAGTGGGAGAAAAGAATGAGGGAGAGTGAGAAAGAGAATGAAAGAGGTGTTCAGACAAATAGAAACGTTTCACGTCGTCTCTCGGCGACTGCTCTCCGCGGGGTCGCTGGCTACATAGCGCTGTCGTGTAAACACGCGCTAACTGCCTCCTACCTGCACGTTGATGCCTTCGCGCCTCGCTTCCGCTGTACATCAACGGCAAACCAGACACATTTATACTCTCGTCTCTTTCTTGCCACACATCTTGTCGTATACGATACTTTAAGTCGTTCATTATAAATTAAAGAATATTTATTTTTAGTTTTGTTTTCACTATTCATTAGTCGACGTTTGTATTGATTGCAAATTATGTTATGATACAGATTTGTTTATTAATTCTCAGAGACAATTGTTTACGTGGATTATTTTTCAAACAATATATATCATAGACAAGATAATTTGCATTTAGAGAATTTTTTTTTTTTTTGATGGAATTAAAATTGACAATTTTAAATGGGATTCTGATACTTTCAAGCAAAGAAAATTCGCGCGAAGTAGAGATAGAGGTAGGAGAGCGGGAGTAGGAACGTTCAGAATGGAGGGGCGTGCGGAATATTATTTTGCACGCCCCTTCATCAATGGACAGTGTCGGTCCCTACAATTTTGTATTCAAATTTGATCCACATAATAATATTGGCATTGATATATTTGTGTTGATAAAATGTTATTCATATCAAAGTAGTAACGCAAATTTCAGAAATTATAAATATTATTGTCAGGTGACTGATATGGATATATCAATGATATAAATAATGTACAGTTGTACGTAATTTACATCAGTAATGTGAATAAGAATGTAAACAGTAAAACTGTCTTATCATATAACACTTGTGACTAAGTGTTTGATAGCGAATTCAGTCCATGATTACATTCTGAACTATTTGTGTCGTTGAATAGATTTTAATTATGTTACCTCTCAATATGGAGGTTGGGTTCAGGAAAATTAGAGACAAAGTAAGTGGAAAATCGTTGAGATTGTAAAAATTATTTGTATTAGTGAAAACGTTATTAGAATTAGGAGAAATATTCAGAAAGAAAATGCACAATTAAATCATTGCAATAGTAAACTATTAAATTCAATTTGAATTCAATTTTATTGTCAATTGTGAGGACGTAATAACTTGACAGTTATATTTTTGTTATATTCAACATTCCTGTAAATTATTCAAACAATTCTCAGAGTTAGACAATAAATTCGAAATTTACTTGCACAATATACAAATAAATATTTCCAAATTAAAATAATAAAAGAAGCAACGGAAAAGAAAATATGACTGTGTCTATATTCTATCACCTTTCTTTCTATTTATTTACTTTTTTTTTCTCTTTCGTCTCTTCTTCCCGCGCGGTCATTGTATACTCGTTCGATTAGCGTTCGGGTGCGAGTTGTTTCGTTTCCTCGTTAATAAATGTTCTTCTTACACTTCGCGTCCCCAATGATTTCTCTCTGTTTCGCGTTTTCTCATACCCAACGTACACGGCAAGAATAATTCATATCCAACAGTGTATAAAGACCATCTCTAAATATATATATTTACATAAATACCAATAGACAATGGCGTAGTTTGTCGATATTTTTTTTTCTTGTGTCTGTGTAAAAGTCTTTATAACGAAAATATCTATACCACGAAATACTCATGTATTTATGATTGAACAAAAGCGTAAAAATAAATAAGAAATAAAATAGAAATGAAATAGATTTGAAAAACTACATATATTTTTTTTTTCGCTAAGGTGTGAAGATAAAAAGAAACTGATTTCTTTTTGAATGAAATTTAGTACGTGTGTTTTAACAACATTGCTCGTGAGAAGTGTCGTCACTCGTTTCACACATAAATTTCATTATTAACCACATATCTATATATATATATATGTATAGATTTATGTTAAAATGTTTCGCAGTGGTGTATATGAATTTTATGATGAAGAAGACGCGCGCGTTCAAATTTTTCAGCGATATTCCTTTGGGCGAAGAGAAACATTAATACCTGTTGACCATTTAGGAGAGAATGAAAGAGCGGGTGGGCGTGATGGAGACAGAGAGAAAGAAAGAACGAAAAAAAAGGAATAAAGAGAGGGGAGAGAAAAAAAAATTAGCGCGCATCTTGCGGTCCAACAGCGAAATATGCGAATTGCCGTGGTGCATATGTTGGGCCCTCACTCTCTCGCCATTCGTCCCGGCATTATTTATGCCTTGATTTATTATAATCGAACCGCGAGGCCATTTGATCCGCGCCGACTTGTATATATATACATATATGCATACATATATATAGAAGCAAGATAGGACCCTGAAACAGAGAAAGAAGTAACTATATGCGACCAGTTTTCGCGAGTCAGATGAGCGCCACCTTGATATACTCACACCGTGTCCCTTAATATTTTTTTATTTTTCCCCCTCTGATTTTTCTTATTTATTTTATTTTCTTCATCTCTGTCCAGAAGTTAATTGATCTCGGCTTGATTAATAAGAGTGTATGCTATATTGTTTTTTATTCGCCTGAGGGAGTGAATAGACATTCTTATATAAATGTGCATCGAGATATATATCCATGTGGGTATATATATATGTATATATACATTTTTATTGTGGATATGTATACAGGAATGGTGATGGTGTTATTGGTTATCATATTGAGAATCGGTGATATCGCAAGTCACGATCAAATTGAACACACGGGCTACCGAATTATATATTCAACTCGACTTAACGTAAATCATTTTCTGAACGATCGTTTGAATCTCTCGTTAACGCCCAGGACAAATCTCGTATTAAAAAGATTGAAAATATTTTTTATTTATATTTATGTATATATTATTTTGTATGTGAATATTTGTGTTTGAATAATCGTGATATAAAATTCAGTAGTGATATAATGTAGAAGTGAAGATTTGAATATATACAAAAGTCAATTCACTTAAATTATTGGACAGTCGACATAAAATGTATTTAGGTGCGATTTTAATATTTCCAGCTACGAACATAAAATTCAGTTCTATCGCAGTAGTGGGTGGATAAAGAAGGGGATGGTGAAAGGAAAGGGAAGAAGATTCTTCGTCACAGTGTATAAACGCACTTGGTTTGCACGGTTGTGTCCGTAGAATGTTTTTGTTGATTTTGTTTAATATTATTCTATTTCATTTGTGCCGACGCTGACATCTGGCGGAAGATTTAATATCTAATTGCCACGTTAAACAATTTTTTTTTCCTTTTTTTAAGTTACATTTTTTTTCATGAACCTCTTCAACCGTAATGCTTCTTTTATCAATGATTTATGAAAAAAGTAAATAGACAAAAGATTGTACAAATAAATATGGTGAGTGATGGAACAAAAAGTTTGGATAGTAAATTGTTCAGTTAGTCTTTGATTAATTTTTTTCTCAGTTTCCGTTTTATTTGAGGATTAAATGATCGATTATAGGGTAGGATTCTTTTGAATTGTATCGTTTACAAATAATAACCAACAAATCGCACATTTTTTTGATAATTTTAAACAATTTTATCATTTTGATAAAGTTATGACATCAACGAACAAATTTTAATATATTACAGCAAAAAATTCTACAGAAATTTTTTTATAACTTCATAAATGAAACTAAATATATTTCTATCATAGTTATTATATCCCAAGTAGTTAATATGCTTTAGTTGAGTGCCGACAGGACTACCTCAAGGATTTCCACTTGAATAAACCTTCACAAAGTTATTAAATAATTTACTATCACCCTTATATTTATCTGGGGATAAAGTCTCATCTCAAACGATGATGACCACTGTCCCATTTTCACTGCTCGTCTCAATGATCCCTTTTCTATCTCAATGTCTACCATATCTTCACTCTTCCTCTTCCAGACTCTGATATTCGTATTTGTACCTTTTTCTCTCATTCAAACTCAACCACATCCACTTTCCACGAAAGAAATAATACAATCACTACGAGCACGCTTCAATTATCGCTGTCCCTATCTCTTTTTCTCCCACTTTTAGTCACTTTCTTCATCTCCACGTCTCGATTGACCGGATCATTATCCCGGAACGATTTGCTCAAGCGAAGAATGACCGACGGGGACACAAGTCCAATGAACAATTTCGCTCTTGCACTAATCTCTCTCTCTTGCCATCTTTATATAAATCCCTTCATTTTTACCATTATTCTCAATGGAACCTTTGAAAAGGGGGGGAAAAAAAACCACCAATAAATATATATTAAAGTTCTTTCAATGTTTTTGACATTGTTTCAATTATTAATTTTTTTTGTTGCTTCTAAGTATTGCGCAAGAGAATAATAATAGGAAAGAATTGGAACGAAAAGGAAAAAAAAAGAAATAATAGAGAAACAATTTTATACTTACAACGTTTTATTCACTTTTATTATTGGGTAACTGGCAATAATTATAATGTATATATACTGCAGGCTTGTCCACAAAGTTTTATTGATTTTCACAATCAGTCAACGATAATCAACAAGGCGTACATGCCACTCGCGTAATATTATTATTATAATTGGTCTCACCGTCCTGCGCGCGCGCTCTTGCTATCTTTGCAATGCCTGGAAGCGAATAATAGTGTACTCGTTGGTTCTATTATGGCCGCGCTCAACTCAATGTATAATAACGCGCGCAATCTTGATATCCCCACTTATTTGCTTTAGTGTTGACTGGCATTAAAGCAGTATCGCGAATATATCAGTGTATATATTTTTGTTATGTACGTGTGATCGTATACAGCACGATATGAAAAGACGACTCGTGGCGTTGGGGGTCGGGTGAAACAGTGGCCGGCCCACCAATCATTTTTATACTCAAGTAAAAGCGCAAAAATATCAAACGCCATTTTTATCATTGTTATAATTTTGTTAAGCTCAATTTTTCTGTTGGAATGTTACAGGAATATAACAAAACTTACTTATACATTTTCAATATGAAAAATAAAATATTACACTCACACATAAATACACAGTTGATTATTTCAAATAATTATTTCTCGAGGGCAGTCATGAAAAATTTTATTTTATTATCCCCAACACTTTCGTGATAATTCCGATAAGCTTCCTCACCTTATCGAAACATACCGTCGAAAAATAAAAAAGCGAGAAGAAAAATAAATAATATAATACATATGCAAGTGACGTTTCAACTAACTTACTGAAAGGGTGAACACGTTTATATTATTCACATGAATGTTGGTTTGTAGTTGATAATTTTTATTGTCGGTAAAAATTGCGGGCCGAGCTGGAGTTCGGGTGTGTGACGATTAGTTGGAATTGTATTGCAAACGACAAGTATATAGGCAGTGAGAAAAAGAATTCGTTTGTATGTTATGTATATATAAAAAAAAAAGAAAGGAAAAAAAAATACACTAAATGCCAACTCAGGTAGAAGTGTTACGGTTTTCTATCGACACTCGTCATCGCTCGCAGGAGGAGTCACTGTAGGCGTACACATATATATATTGTACATGCATACAAACATAAATACATGTAATCTCACAATGATCTTGTTCGTTGCAGCCGCACAAGTTGCGCATCGATAATTATTACTCATAAAGACTGAGTTGTAAGCAAAAACAATATACATATATTCTTTATTCCCTTGTTGTTAAGAGTATATGAAAGTTGCGATATATTTTACATTGTTTGTTATCGTTTATATATTTAACGCAAGGCGCCGAGACGATCCGGAACATTAACAGGCAACAAACAGAGGTCAAGAGCCCGCGATTAACGTTTGCCAATTATTACTCATGCTGCCATCCACGCCTAAGACAAAGAACTTGGCGAAAAAAAAATGCTGCAGTGAATACGATAAATAAATAAATAAAAAATGTACATTCACGAAAAAAAAAAGGACTTATATGTTATGCGGTTGAGGTTGTGCATGAAGAGAACGAATTCCATATAGGGTCCCTCACGCGTCTTTATTTCTTGCTCTCCCCTTTTTTTTTACCCTTGACTCCGCCGTCACTCGTCCGCTTAACTGTAGATCAATCAATATACACTGGTGCTCCTCTTTCACCCGCATTCGTCTACCCCGCGCCCGCAAGACTTACTCTAACGAGCGTTGAGACGCACATGGTGAATATACTGAAAATGTTAAGCGAGAAATAAAATAAGAGAACACATCGCCTTAGAGCGGGGTGGGGAAAAAAAATATTAAAGAAAACGACAGAAATAAAAAAATGGAAACAAACAAAAAAATAATATAGAAGATAAGAGGAAGAAAATCGTTACAAAATGGCCCTTGAGAAATGCCGCGCGCATTTCGTTCAAGTTGAAGAGTGTAAGCGGGGCGTTGCCGAGGAAAAAAAAAACACTAGAGAATATAGGGAATAAATGAACGAACGATCAAGATCCTGCCACCCAGATCATTTCTCAGGGTCTCGTTCGCCTGCCTTGATTACTCGTGTGTTGATCATCGCGCGTTAAACATACACATATATTTATATATATATACATGTGTGTACAATATGTATAAATGTTTGCCTCTAGCCACCGATCAGTCCTCAATCTTATCGAGGGATCATTTCCATGAGATTAATCAACATCTAAGAAGGTAGAATTTGAGTTTGAAGATGTAGCTAATCATTATTAGATGGGCTCTTTTTTATTTATTATTTTTTTTTTTCCATCTTAATTCTTCAAACTTTTTTCTTATAGTTCATTTTAGAGACTCGCTCGAATCGCTCATTCTCTAATTATTTATATATGAAACATATGTTGGTAATTTATCCGTATAAATTCGTTATTATTCATTCAACAAAATTGACTGAAAAATTATATATATATATATGTATATTTTTCGGCCACTTTCATGACACTTTTTTTTTTTCTCATTAAAGTGGTGAGTCATCCATAAATAAAGCCTCGTTAAAAG
>JAPYZF010000230.1:0-126681 GCA_030523045.1 Meteorus cinctellus | reverse complement strand
GATTGTATAGTTAGCATCTAAGCTGGTACAGGCGCTGCTCACTGTATACTCTCAGCATTATTGAACAAGTGTCGGCCTCTGATGTTCAGGGTAGGTACACAACTTTTCAGGATACGCGAAAAATGGACTTATGAGCATCTATGCGAGAGTATTCTTTGGTCACACCCAAGAATACTCTCCCATAGAAGCTCATAAGTCCATTTTTCGCGTACAGTCACCATCAATTATGCCTGGGTCGGGAATTTCCAATTTGTAACCACTCTACCTATTGTTATAGTCATGGGAGAGTTTTCTTCTTCTTGAATATGGCGACCACGGAGGCTAGATATATCTAGCCTCCGTGATGGCGACATTAGTTGGTAACAGTTCCATTCGCAGCTAACTTCACACAATTTCGAATTTTTCAGGGGCGTTTCGGAGATTTGGCTGTTGCTACTGCTGTCAAATCGGCAGCAATTTCTTTCTATCACGAAATTACTCATAGCTCAGGTAATTTATAAAGTTATATACACAATTTTGTTAAATATCACGGAATTAAATGTTTTGAAGTTACACTCGAACTCATTTCTATTTAAAATTGGTAATAACCCTGAAAACATGTTGTGATTTATCATACATTCGGTGTGTGTTTAATCCATGTATTCGATAAGTAGTTGACGTACAACAATGTCGTCACATATTCTCTTTTTTTTCATCCAATATATTGATGCTCGCACATATTGTTATAGTTATAATCGGATTAACTAATTGTTATATTACAAACATTCATTTCATTCCATCTAACTTGAACGGAGTAGTATGCGAAGAATCGATGTTTTTTGTAAGAATTTCCGGAATAAACTCAGCATGAATAGATGATAGCGTAGCATTGATCCATTAGGAGTTTGCTATAGCCATATCTTGCAATTAAATTCATACATTGATATGAGGCGAAATAGTTGGTGGAATGCATTTTAGAAATAAACATTAATATAACTAAATTAACTCCTTGGACAAATTAAATGAAATAATTAACGTCACATTGTTTGTTTCAATAAATCGTTTTATTTATTGAATCACAGCCAGAATGTCGGATTCAAAGTATTTTACAACAACCAAGAAAGGTGAAATTTTCGAATTAAAATCGGAGTTGAACAATGACAAGAAAGAGAAGAAGAAGGAAGCTGTTAAGAAGGTAAATTTTGTTTGTCCTGAATATTATATTTGTATTCATTTATTGCTGAGTTTGTTTAAGTGGATGAAATATATTAAATTGTTTGGGACTTTTTCAGGTGATTGCATCGATGACTGTGGGTAAGGATGTATCGGCATTGTTCCCAGACGTTGTTAACTGTATGCAAACGGACAATCTGGAATTGAAAAAACTCGTCTACCTTTATCTAATGAATTATGCCAAAAGTCAACCGGATATGGCTATTATGGCAGTCAACACATTCGTCAAGGTAATGTAATGTAGTTAATAATTTTACTATTTCTTGTTCAAAATTGAACATTATGTCATTTACAAATCGCACCTATGCTATTTTTGTAATTATTAACACCACTGTAAAAGTCATTGTTCTATTTGTGGCAAGCTGGAGAGCCATTAATTTCAAAAATTGTACAGCACTCAATGAGTGTATAATTTAAAAACTAATTCAATTTTATAATTAATTATAATGGCGACACAGCCTGCCTCATATTCGCCACGGACCGTGCTTTGCAAATTCAATATGTTTGCACAGGGCTGTCTGCGTTGTAAAATAGGATGGAATGGTTTTTTTAAATTTTTTCCATCATCGAGAGGCGAATCGCTTATTTTTCAAAGGGCACGAGACTGGAATTTGGTACAGACATCAATAGATTAGACTTGGTCGAATTCCTGTCTTCATTTTTCCGGTTAACTGCTAGCTCATCACACTGAAAAAAAGATTGAAAGTGTCTTTTTTTTTTTAATATATATTTACAATTAAAGTCACTCCAAATTCCAGGATCAGATAAATTCAGAACTATCGCGATTTCGCGACACGAAAAAGTAAGGAATCTCAGCAGAATACACAATTAATGTTGTATGGTTATATTGATTGTAATTTTTCTTCTACCTCCTGTAACGTTCATTTAACACTGCACCGAACTTGTATATAAATTCTCGGCATAATCTTTGGCATGATCTGATGTTTGAACATTCTATTGCAATAACAACAAGATGAAAATAAATGTATTGATTGAATGAGGGACCAAGGAAAAAGAATTCAAAAATTTATATTGATAATTAGCATGTCCGGGTTTCAATCTCAAATGAAATATTAATTTTGCAAATATTTGATCATTGTTACTCTTTATCTGTGTATATTTGCATTAAATGATAATTGGCTGTTCATTGCTCATAGCCTCGCCATATGCACGCATATTTCAGTTCTTGATCGTGGAAGACATGCAATAATTAAATAAAAAGACTTTTTTCTATTTTTGTCCATGTTGCAATGTTGTGAGAATTTCAATAATTGGTAATATTTATTAATATCTACGTACTCCTATTAATTCTATTTCGGAAACTCTGTATACATGTTTGAACAATGCCTGATAACTACACGTATTACTTATTAAACAATTGAAATATTTTATATATCGTGAAACCAAAATAAGCCCAAATTTATGCATATAATTTTTTAGTTAATTCACTATATCATACGAAGGGAAAAAGTGGTAACTACTATGATATGAACAGAACGAACGTTGTTTTATATTACTTAGAAATAGAGAAAAAAAACCGCGATATTATTCTCGTGCTCTTTGAAAAATGAACGATTCGCGTCACGTTCGTTTATTTATAATAAAACTAATACTCTAAAATGGTGAACGGTGACCAATTTGTCCTTTTTCGTTCTGACACGCTAAAAAGGAGCTAGCGACATCTCCGATGACAAAGGTACCATACCAAACTTTATTTCTCGTATAAAAAGACATTATTTTAAATAAAAAAATTTGTAAAAACAGTTGCAAAGATAAAAAAAAATTGAATAATAAATCAAAAGAAATAGAAAGTTTATATGAAAGAATTTTCTTTCTTTCAAGGGTCAGTTTAAATAGTTAAAGCAATTATTGTGACTAGACTTGAATCCCTGGCTTGCCCGATTTGTTGCGTAGGATTGCGAGGATCCAAATCCACTGATACGTGCATTGGCAGTACGTACCATGGGGTGCATTCGCGTTGACAAAATAACAGAATATTTGTGCGAGCCATTGAGAAAGTGCCTACGAGATGAGGATCCATATGTGAGAAAGACAGCAGCTGTTTGTGTCGCTAAATTATACGACATTAATGCATCATTGGTTGAAGATCAAGGTTTTTTGGACCAATTGAAGGATCTTCTTTCAGATAGTAATCCAATGGTATACATATATATATATTTATTTTCTTATTTCTTCGTCTAAGGCCAATATGGTTGAATTTTATTTCACACAAAATTATGTTCATAATAGGTGGTTGCCAATGCCGTGGCTGCATTGTCAGAGATCAATGAATCCAGTCCCAGTGGACAGCCCTTAGTAGAAATGAATGCCCAAACAATCAATAAATTGTTAACAGCCCTCAATGAGTGCACGGAGTGGGGGCAAGTTTTTATTTTGGATTCGCTCGCAAATTATTCTCCAAAAGATGATCGTGAGGCTCAAAGCATTTGCGAACGAATAACACCACGATTGGCGCACGCAAATGCTGCAGTGGTACTATCAGCAGTCAAGGTTGTATTATATTCTAAAAATTATGTTCAATATATTAATCAAGTAAGAGCTGCAATAAGATAAATCGAACTTACTACGATATATGTTTGATTAGGTGTTGATGAAACTCATGGAGATGTTACAATCCGAATCTGATTTCGTTGGAACACTCACGAAGAAATTAGCACCACCACTAGTAACACTTCTCAGTTCTGAACCCGAAGTTCAATACGTAGCGCTACGGAACATCAATTTAATCGTGCAAAAGCGTCCAGATATTCTGAAACACGAGATGAAAGTATTCTTCGTCAAGTACAACGATCCAATCTATGTCAAATTAGAAAAACTTGATATAATGATTCGATTGGCGTCTCAAGCAAATATCGCTCAAGTTTTGTCAGAACTGAAGGAATACGCCACTGAGGTTGACGTTGATTTTGTAAGAAAAGCTGTCCGAGCCATTGGCCGTTGTGCGATCAAGGTTGAACCATCAGCAGAGCGATGTGTGTCCACACTATTGGATTTAATTCAAACGAAGGTAATTGATCTGAATTATGAGTGTCGTTATATGAATCTCTGTTGAACGTGCAATTCACTTCGATTTTTCAATCTGATTCAGGTGAATTATGTCGTGCAAGAGGCAATAGTTGTTATAAAGGACATCTTCCGGAAATATCCTAATAAATACGAAAGTATAATTTCAACACTATGTGAAAATCTGGATACATTGGATGAGCCTGAAGCGCGCGCCTCGATGATTTGGATAATTGGTGAATACGCCGAACGTATTGACAACGCTGATGAATTACTCGAGAGTTTCTTGGAAGGTTTCCATGATGAAAATACACAAGTGCAATTGCAATTACTCACAGCAATCGTCAAATTATTCTTGAAGCGTCCAACAGACACCCAAGAATTAGTACAGCAAGTTCTGAGTCTTGCTACGCAAGATTCAGACAACCCAGATTTACGTGACCGCGGATTTATTTATTGGCGTCTATTGAGCACGGATCCAGCAGCAGCTAAAGAAGTTGTTCTCGCAGAGAAACCTCTTATTTCAGAAGAAACCGATTTATTGGAACCCACATTACTTGATGAACTGATTTGTCATATTTCAAGCCTTGCATCAGTTTATCACAAGCCACCAACAGCTTTTGTTGAGGGCCGTTCGGCTGGTGCGAGGAAATCATTACCAGCTAGAACAAACTCAAATGAAGATGCTATACAAAGAGCTAATGCTCAACCTGCAGCTCAAGTTATTCCTGCACAAGACTCTCTTATTGGAGATCTTCTTAGTATGGATATTGGTCAGTATATCACCGCTTCATTCATTCAGTTTTGTATATCATCTATGGATTTGATGATTTCCAATTGTGAAAGGTTTCGAAACATAATTATTTTTCAGGTGGACCAGCTGTCGTAGCGCCGGCAGCTGCTGCGCCCTCGGGAATGGGTCTCGATCTCTTGGGAGGTGGTTTGGATGGAATTCTCGGTGGACCAGAAACCAGTGCGCCGCCAATTGTTTCACAGACAACAACAGGTCTACTAGGTGATATTTTTGGTTTCAGTCAGGGACCAACAGCATATATACCTCCAAAAGTCAATTGGCTTCCAGCTGAAAAAGGAAAGGGCTTCGATATTTGGGGAACATTTTCACGAAAGTAAGTCACAATTTCATATATTCATGCGCTGCCTTTGCGAATAGTCTCGAAAAATTTTTATGCGTTTCAGAAATGGCCAAATCAGTATGGATATGACATTTACAAATAAAGCAATGCAACCAATGGGTGGTTTTGCGATTCAATTGAATAAAAATAGTTTTGGTTTAACGCCTGCGGCACCACTTCAGGTTCCCGCTCCGTTAGGACCTGGTGCTAGTGTAGAAGTCAGTCTAATTTTATCAACAACTGGTGCAGTTCAACGAATGGACCCACTCAATAATCTCCAAGTCGCAATCAAGAACAATATTGATGTTTTTTATTTCGCGTGTATTGTACCCATGAATGTTTATTTTGTTGAGGATGGACAATTAGACAAAAGGGTGTTTTTATCCACGTGGAAGGATATTCCAGCACAAAATGAGGTGAATGATTGAAATATTCTTCTTCCATTGATGTTGAAGTAATTGAATGAAACTGTGGATTTCTCAATAATGAAATCTGATTCTTATTATTCGTAGGTCCAATACACACTCAACGGAGTCATGTTAACTGCGGATCAAGTTGTACAAAAAATGCAGCAAAATAACGTTTTTACAATTGCGAAAAGAAACGTAGAAGGTCAAGATATGCTTTATCAGTCTCTGAAATTAACGAATAATGTTTGGGTACTAAATGAACTCAAAATTCAACCAGGAAATCCTGATGTTACGGTAAGATTATATTGATTTCGAATTGGAACTTATATTCAATCCAATCGAATTATTAAAACTTTTCCTGTCTTCTGTTTCAGCTTTCATTGAAATCTCGCACTGTTGAGGTTGCTGGAGGTGTTTTCCAATCTTATAATGCAATTTTACACTCATGAACAATTAAGTTAGATCAATTTGATTCTCCTCGGGAAATTCATCAAGAAAATATTCATCATGTTGTGACGTGAAGAGCACGTTTTATGAAAATAAATATGACGGAAAGTAATATAACGAATATATTTGTAATATTAGAAGGACCAGATTGAGCTAAAGCATTAATTGAGATGAAAATTGTGGAACATGAGCGATTTGAGGAATTAAATTTTGTCACACTGATATTATAACGATCATGTGATCATATTGTTATTAAAAATGAATGAATAAGAATCTTGTGGGAATATTCCAATATCATTAAGAAATTATGTACTATATACCTGATTACAGCTCCGAATGAGAATAATACAAATACCCCCACGAAAAACTTGTTTTATGTCTTCACCATTCTATTTTCAATTCACATTGAAATAATTCAAGTAAACCTTTGGAAATTGCCGCGCTAAAATTTTGAAACTGGAGACTCCATTTTTGATTGGCTAAGTTCCACTACACACCTCAACTCTCAATTTGAAGTTGATTGTCTATATGAGTGAATTTAAAATTTCATGAAGATTTGCAATCACACGTATAAGCATAGAATTTTCATAGTTTCAAGAATCTAGAAAATTTCAATGGTTAAATTCATGTAAAAGTTTTCTATGTACGGTACTGTATATTGACTCAACTTCCGTTTCCTGTCATTCCGTTGGGGCGCTGCTCTCCCTGTCCTTTCTCGTTCTCTTAGAAAACATGGCTGCACGGTCAATCTCGAAGAAGCGAAAGGTTTGTCTATTATATTGATTTATAAATGGACAATTCACAAAAATATTGTGTGAAAGTTAATCTGTGACCCTTTCTGTATAATATTTTTCACGTATCAATAACGAAAATATGTTAAAATTACCCGATGATATGTGATTCTGTGCATCTGTCTCTCGGCGGTGATTGTGTCATGAGTACAAAGTTTCATCTGTAAATTATAAGAAATTTCAAATATTGAGAGTTATTCATGTGTAATTGAAGTTTCAATACGATTATTGTTTTAGTTTTTCACTTTTTAATTAAAAAATTTCTCTCTTGCAAAATGTTTGTATTTTATTGTAAACACATTTTGAGGTTAAGTAGTGAGTCAGTGTTGCCGTGTCGTTAAGGGTTAATATAACCTCTGAAACAACCGTTCGACGGTTTCATTGAATGAAGTTACTAATAATAAGTTTACATGCATCCAAACTCTAATTAATTATTTTTGTCAACAGTTTGTAGGTGATGGTGTGTTCAAAGCTGAGTTGAACGAGTTCTTGACTCGTGAACTCGCTGAGGATGGTTACTCCGGTGTTGAGGTGCGTGTTACGCCCATGCGGACTGAAATTATCCTCATGGCCACCCACACCCAGAGTGTGCTTGGTGAGAAAGGACGTAGAATTCGTGAATTGACCTCAGTCGTTCAAAAAAGATTCAACTTCAAAGATCAAACAGTTGAGTTGTACGCTGAGAAAGTAGCAACTCGCGGTCTTTGCGCTATTGCTCAAGCCGAATCACTTCGTTATAAATTGATCGGTGGTCTTGCTGTCCGAAGGTAAATCTTTATTATAAAATTCGTCAAGTATTGCATCACAATAACATTAATAATAATACATGGAATTTTCTTTCAGAGCATGCTATGGTGTACTCCGTTTCATCATGGAATCAGGTGCGAAGGGTTGTGAAGTTGTTGTCAGTGGTAAACTTCGTGGTCAACGTGCCAAGAGCATGAAATTCGTCGACGGTTTGATGATTCACTCTGGTGAACCAACCGCCGATTACGTTGACACCGCAACCCGTCATGTTTTGCTTAGACAGGGTGTATTAGGTATCAAGGTGAAAATTATGTTGCCATGGGATCCAAATGGCAAGACTGGCCCCAAGAAACCTCTACCAGACAACGTTCACGTTGCCGAGCCCAAGGAAGAAACCATTCCCCAACAACCGAGCTCAGAAATCAAGCCAGTTAAAGATGGCTCACAACCGGCGCCAATTCCTGTATAATTACACGCGTATTTACAATAAAAATCCATAAAAAAACATTGAATGACGTCTCTGAAAGGATTTTTTATTTTAATTGGTATGATTGCACTGGAATTCCTTTTACAACACTCATATAAAAATATTTGTTATATTTCTTCTAACTCTTATTTTACATTGTACAGTTACATCGGTCATTTTATATAATTGAATTATTCATTGAGGAATAATGGTGTCATGAGATAAAAGTTTATCATCATCAACTGCTAGTACATTTTTTAATAGCTAGATGCGAAAAAGACTTGCAACAATTACTGGTTTAAATATTCTTATCTCTCAGGAGATCGAGGCCGGTCGACCGTCACAAATCTGATGTATGAGTTTGGCGAAAATCCGTTATATGCGTTATACATGTATATACAATGAATAAATTGTACGCGGTTAGTTCTACATACAGTAAACATGTAAGTGTCTATAAAATTTCGTAACTGTATCGTGTATTATTTGCAACACAGCCAAGGCAATCGAGATTTATATATTCGAGTTTATATAGTTGATCGTTTCAAGAATACTCGTGTACATTTGAGCGGAGGTGGAGGAAGAGAAAATATCAAAATGAAAAAGCAGAAAAAATAATGAAAAGAGAAGAAAATAGAATATAAAATCCATGGGCAACGCCAAGCAGGATCAACAGCACACCTGTGCGGACCATAAGTATAATAAGGAGCGGGCGCGTATGAACACTCAGCCCTCTTATACTCGTGCAACACTTTTTCCCGTATGAAGCGGGATTTTGCTTATAAGGTAGCTTGAACAAGAAGGAAAGTAGCCCCACATGCGCACAACGGAATCGGTCTGTATGCCCACGTACGTAAAAGCAACCCGTAAATTATGGTTTCACGCGCGGTGAGTTGAACATGACTCTCAGGTTCTTGAGTTGTGTACCAAGACAAAAATAATGCCGCCAAGTCGACATACACAGTTACAGACACACACAAAGCCCTAACAAGATAAAGGGAACAAGAAGGATGGTGAATGATGTCAGAGAACGAAAGAGAGATGGGATGAGACAATTGTACGATGGAGAATAGGAAGAGAGCATGAGAAAGAAAGAAGAAAAAAGGGAAGGATCGTGTGGCGTCCTATTGTCTGGCCTGACCTAACTGGGATTTTCCATTTAGAGACCCAACGAGACCCATCTGGGCAGTCCCCCAATCTGCCGGCGGCCTTTTATTGTCTTGTATCCTTTCATTCCTCCTTCATGCATTATTATATGTAGTTCGGAATGAGATGAATGCAATGGATGAAATAGAGAAAACAATCAAAAATCGCAAGGAGGAACGTAAATTATATTTATATTAATCAGGCTCTTATATCTCTTTGTTCTGAGTACTCAACATCAAATAAAAC
Source organism: Meteorus cinctellus (assembly GCA_030523045.1). Classification (NCBI taxonomy): domain Eukaryota; kingdom Metazoa; phylum Arthropoda; class Insecta; order Hymenoptera; family Braconidae; genus Meteorus; species Meteorus cinctellus. The sequence continues at coordinate 117,062 of JAPYZF010000230.1, read as the reverse complement.
CGTTCAATTTAATTTTTTTAGCTCTTTAACACGCAATGATTACGACCTTGATCGGGTTATCCAGCATAGCGATCTCGGAATGTACATCCCGAGGGGCGAATTCAAGTGGAAAATAGTTGTAGAAGCAACGATGAGTGGAGAGCGAGGTTGAATATTCATATATCTATGAAGTAGCTTCAATTTTGCCTTGAGGATAATCGATAGCCTTCACAACATTATGTTCCGGGGGCCGCCAGGTGAGTTAAAGGACCGAACTATCTCTTGCAGAATTATCATACTTATATATATACGGATATGTTCCTAATGCCTACGGTGTACACATTTACATTATATGTATATATTTTGGAGCAAGTTGAAGGACTTGCTAATTGCTGTACGGTGATATCTTCCATCACTTCATCTCCCTTCCTACGATATAGGTTTAACAAGATCAACTGTACTCTGTTACAAACTTAATCCCGATTAGGATATTTTTAGATGATATTATATGAGAGAAGAGAATTCGAGATACCAACACCTATAAATATAGTCCCATATAAGAATTTTATTCAAGATGAAAGTACAAAATACATTTGTTGCAAAATAAAATTACGTTTCCAAGTGAATGATTCATATATTAGATTTTTTGATCAAAACTATTCTGCAGGAAGTATTGAACAACAATGCAAATTGAATTGTAGAGAATTCCATCTCATGCACCTTCGGATAAATTATTGATACCTAATTGACGTGTCCTTTGAACTACAGAAATGCAACCTGAAAATAAATAATTATTCAATTATCTCATAATGAATTTAATTGACACTGGAATATCATTCCAGGCATTATATTCTCAAATTGATTGAATGCAGGGCGGCAGAAGGCGGCAACGACGACAACAACAACGAGTGGTTTCTTTATACGTTTGAGAATTGTATATGAAAAGAAGAAGAAATGGAGCCCCCGCGCGTGTGAGTGAATGTGTGCAATGTATCCAGATGAGAGGGCGACCAGTATATCTTCTCCTCTCTCGCGCGCAGGTGGAATAAATCAGGACACCGATTAAAATTTAACAAGCCACACAAGCCATAGAGAGCGCAGAAACACTCCAACATATACACAGGTGTGCTCTCGCCTTTCATTTTATTTTTCATGTCAATTTTTTTTTCCATTTCTTCTTTATTCATTTCATTCTCTCTTTTATTCTCGCACCCTCGCCCTTTTTTCCCACTTCTTCTTATACTTCATATACATAAATGTATGTGTTTCATCTCCCTTCCTCACACTCAACCTCATTGTCTTTTATTTTTCGTTCAACAGTGAAGAGTGGATGGTGAAGTCGATGCAGCATCAAACACTATATACAGCACCACGGGGTCTCCCGAACGTAGATAGCCCCTGGATCGCGTTAAAAGCTACATTCCAATGTCTGTAACCAGTTCTGAATCGCTTTTTTTTTATTCTTATTTTCAGAGCCGCCCGCGCCACAGGTGTGCATATTCACAATGATTCGACATGTATGTATGTATACATGAAAGTAAGATGAATTATTTTATCATCGATCTCACGTGTGCATTGTTATACACCTGATAATATTAGGCTATATAACGGATTAAATACCACATGTGAGTCAATGATATAATATAATGCTATAATGATAATTCATTTTGTCATGTGAGGGTGATGAGAGAATCAATTTACCCGGGTGCAAAATATAATTATCTAACATTGCGCGTCTTTTTCATATCTCGTATTGTACTTACACTTCACTCATATATGTAATATATCTTATTCACTTGTCATTCGGGGCTCTTCACACAGTCATACACGGGTGACGCATTCGTAGATAAATATTTTTATCGCTAAAGTGAATTATTATTTTCAGGGAAATTATCACTAACAAATTCGATATGAAATTGAAATTCTATGCGTTACATTATGAGGGCATTTTTTTTACCCTTTTATTTTAGTTCTCTTCAAATCTTTCAACCCTCTGTGTTCTGATGTTATTCGCCAAATCATTCATAATTGAATTTATTATTGACATCTCTGAATTATAAGATCGAGAGAATTTTTGTCAACGATTATTTTTGATGATAATTTCGATCTGGTTTTCTTTTTTTTCTCTTTTATGGTTTCAGTCAAGGAATTGTGTTGGGAAGGAAGGGAGTGCCGTACTCCTTGTCAGCCTTCGGATATATATACGTGCAAAATATGGACGAGTAGGGGAAACAAAAAGAGTGAGAAGATAAAGAAGAGGAAGATGAAGATGAATAAAGCGACGAGGAGAGAGAAAAAGATTGGAAAAAAGCCTCATGGGTATCGACTTTCAAATCGACTCCCGTCACTTCGCATCCACCTGAGGCAGAACTTTCATTCCGGACGACCATTTGGTTTCAACTCAGGTCGTCGGTCAGTCTCGGAGTGAGAATTTGTTGTTTTTTCTTCTCTCTCATCCTCACTCAATCGTTTTCACACTGATCATAATAGTCGTTGGGCTTCCCCAAAAAAAATACAAGCATATAACCTGTTGTCGGTATCATTTTGGGCCCTCGAGCTATATAAGAAGCAAAGGGATTCTATTGTCACATACACTAGAAACTTCTATTTTTCTCTCACACCTTCATTCAACAATATAATGTATATGCATATATACATGTGTACCTCTCTTTCATTCTCTTTCTTTGGCGGTTGAAATAGCCCCTCTGCCACCTTCAGGTAATCCTTCGAAAAGTAAAAAAATAAGGGAGAATGAAAAAAAAAAACGTTTACAGCCCGACGCGCATCGCTTTGCTGGCCTCAGGTGTGACATCCCAACAAATCTTGTACATAATATACTCTTGCACACCTGGGCCTTATAAAAATTCAACATTATCATTTTTATATTTTCAAACGCGTCCTTGACGTGAACGTATAGTGCAATGATACATATCTGGTCTATTTCTAGATCCAATTACTAATGATAATTGGAATTTAACGAGGCTTATCGATCTCTTCCGCGATCGATATTTTATTTTTCTATTTATAAGACACAAAACAGCCAAACTAAAAAACAATTGACATCATATTTATAAAAATGATCTCTATATTGTATATGAAATGAAAACCCCAAAGCAAGTCAAATTCATCATTTCCAATGTTCATAACTCCTATTATTTTTTTATCAACAGGACACGTACAATAAGCAACCAACTGGAGCAGAAGCATCGTGAAAGTTTACCACCAAATTCGACTCTAATCCCTAGACAATAAACATATATTGATATATGAATATAAATAAATATATCCATACATGGCCAGAGAGTCGAATGTCAAACTCTTCTCTCGGAGCAGAATTCTCTCTCTGATATCGCACGCACTTCTCGCTCTGTTCCTCGCTGTGGTGGTTGGACAGTATTATAGCACCACTGCTGTGTTAGCTGGTGGAGTTGGGGCTCCATCGAGCAAGTGGCAAGTGCCAGTTGCTCAGCGGCATTTGCCACGGCTGGACACACACAAATCTACCGACTACTATACAAATTATTGGCAATCGAGGTGTACAATCCTAAATACGTTGTGTCTATTAACTTGACATATAAAACTGCTTTCCAATAGACATTTACTGTTGATTGCTATATTCAACACATATTCATTTAATCAAGAATTAGATAATTCAATTCATTCATTTGAATCGTGCATTCATTTTTATAACTACTTTCAATTTTTCCATCTGTTTTTTCTCTATTTTTTGACAAGTCTGAAAGCGTTGAAAAAAGAATGAAAAAGGGACGAATCTATGAGAATTCAATGAGGTAAATTTGAAGAAGGTTCAATTTCTTCCCTCATCTCTCACACATCCTCGCTTTATTCCATCGTCCGGACGTGTGGAAGAGGATGCGCAATGATGCTCGTGGGAAGCTACGAAGAGATCGGCAATGTCGAAGAAAGCATTCAATGAATTGTTATTGTGATCGCTTCTATAATTTATTCATATTCACAAGTATATTTAATAACATTTCGAAGAAGTGTATGTGAAAAAGTGTGTGTCAGTGTATTATCATCAGATTGTGCATCGTCAACATATTGAAGATTACAGATACAATTTTTGATCATTAAGCATCAAAAATAAAATAACAAGAATAAAAGATGGAAAACTGCAACAGAACATCATCTGGGATGATTGTGATTGTCATTGCATTTGTTGCTGTTGCATTGAACAATTGTCACGTGGTGGAAGCGAACACAACGGTTTCTGTTGCAAAGGTGAGAGAATTTATCATTTAATTTGATTCAATTTTGTAATTCTATCGAGGAACTATTCTACGCTTATTATCAGAATTATAATTTGTCTTCTCATATATTGGAAAGAATCGTCTCTTCGATATAACCTTCGATCTTGATTATTTTTTGTTCGCTTTAAATTTTTATCCCTGTGTAATTTATAAAGATAGATTAGATTGTTATTTTTTGTTTTCTCCATTTCGTTTGCTTATTTTTTTTCTTATTCTCTCTGAAGATGTAGAATTCGATTAAACTTAAAGTGTGAATATATATCTTGTGGGGGGCTACACACATATAAGCCTGACATTCAGAATAGGATTATCATTCCGACAGATTTATGAATTCTCGCCTTCGACGATCGTGCGTGTGCTGTGTCACTGTTTAACATTTCTTCTTCACATTGATGTATATAAAAATACACAGACTGTTTTCATCACACGTAAAATTAAAAATTGCACGCAACATTAATTATTGCGATTGTCATATTAAGTAAAATACATTTGTTAATGACAAAAAAAAACGATACATAATGTTGGGAATGAGACCACATCATCATCAAAGCGAGTAAATATTTTATATTGATCTGAATTAAATACTAAATGAACTTCATCAAAGAAGACATCGTTAAACGTATGAAAATATAGGCGAGCGAAGATGCATCTGGTGCTCCCAATCTCTCATGTACAGTAACAAATTCTTATCTGGATCGCAATCAATTTTTACTACTCATATGTGCATATTGCTATTATATTAATAGCTAGAATAATTTGATTATTATTGAAGACAAATTATTTTTGACACATAATTATAATAATAGAAATTGCAATTGTATTTAGTGGTGATTTATGAATAATACGTAGTTCGTAATAGCTACATGTTGATGAAGTTGCGCGTGATATACAAGGAATAGTGATAAGCTCCTTTTACTCATATATATATATATATATATATATATACATATGTAATGTTAGTAAAAGCACCCGACTATTCCACAACGAGGTGTGTGTATATATATAAACAAAGAGTGTGAAAACGGCAGTTTAAATATTTGAACATGCGATTGCTGCCGTCCAAAAGCCAAATGTTCATATCAATGCATATACATATATGTTTACAACAGATGTATGAAATGTGTGCTCGAGCATTTTCTTCTTCTTTCAATTGAAATCAAACACATTGAAGAAATAATTTAATTTAATCAGATTTATCGTTTCATTCCAATATATCTTGAGTTGGCACAAACCCCTGATGGAATTACTCCAAGTAGTATTTGGTCCTTTGTATACATAATTATCAATGTTCTTATTTAATAATTCTAATAATTCATTGTTTCAATTATCACCAGCCAAATGATATTTATATCGGTATCTTTCAAGGAGATGTGGAATTTCGATTGTGATGTTAAGAAAGTCTTTTAATTCAATAGTTTATCTTAGTATCAGATGCTAACTTAACATGAGGGAAAATTTCCGGCAGATGTGGTGATATTATTCTTCCAAATGACATTGTTTGTTTGAACATGTATTTGTTTGAAGTTTCACTTTTCTCCCGATAATTTTCCTAGTATAAAATATACAATAGTGAGAGCACTGGCGAAATACTCTGTTTAATTTGAATTACCAATTGCAATCGATCATTTTTCTTCTCACATAAACACGTCAACATCGTGATTATTAGTTCACGTTCATCTGAAAATTCAATATCATATTTATGTTAATATATTTACAGTGGACTTTTACAATTCATTCTTATGTTTTACACGCATGTTAAACATGAACGAAATTATATAGGTATGACCGTTACATATTTATAACATGATCATAAATATTACTTGTCTGTACTCATATGTCGATTATTATGACATATGCGATGTAATAATGTATAATTCACTTCTAGAGTGCATATGTAAATGGTGCACGTGGTTTAGTTGTAAAGGCAAGACCAATAAATATTATGAGGAAGTGATACAAAGCAGCCACTCATAAGAGTGTTATAATTATATTGATATGACAGATCGATCCTTGCACTAGGCGCCACCAGCTGAAAGTAAACGACTGCTAATAAAATGTTAATACTCATTCTTGTGACGTTTGTATTGATTGATTGGTGGTATTAGAAAACCGGATGTCCTCGCTTGGATAATATTTATAGATCCACGTGGATCACATTTCAACAATGGTTAATTTTTTTTTATATATCTGACCATCGGTGTTTCAAATACTATCATGATCTAGATGTTTGATTGGTGATAAATGTTTGGGAATATTTTTTCAAATATTATCTTCTTTTTCTCTCAATTCAATTTTACTTACGAATTGGGTTATCAATTGTGTATGACCAGCTGCGACTGACCTCTTAAATAAAATATGTTTGATTGTTCCAGATAGGAAGTAGAGAGAAAGAGAGTGATAAGGTGGTGGAGGAGTGTAATGCGATGAGAATGTAGAAGGATCGAATGATAAATAGACATCATTGTAGACGAACGAAAAATTAAATGTTTATTACAATAGTTGTTTGATTAATCATGTAATTGGTGTTTTTCCTTGTCGATGCGTGATCCGACAAAATTCTGGGAAGTTCGTACATGACGTGTGTGAATGCCAACACATCAGCTCTATTTTAATAACTTCTCATTTCTCTTCGAGATATATATAAAAAAAGTATATAATAAAGAGAAATCGATCGACCGACTTTTCACATTTTCAATTAATCGTTTATTCTTATTATATATATCATATTTATTTCCATTACTCATTTGTCATGGTCAATATATATGAGTCAATATGATATGTTGTGAAACTGGTAAACTATTATTAGATAAGAGGAAAATATAATAAAATGATAAAATAGGAAATAAAATATAACGAGGAAACGAATTCCATCAGGTGTTTGATAATAACGAATATAAAACAAAAATTGATCTACAAAATTCAATGAAATCATTCGTATATTTATTATCATTGAGCCAAGTTGAAATGATCGATGGCAGTGATTAACGTGGCGCCACGAGGGAGCAAGAGTGTTCGAAGAAAAAGAGAAAAAGATCGTATTATATACATGTATCAGCGATGTGTGTATCAGAAAAGTGGCGTAAAAAAAGAGACTGCCGTTTTATAGTAGTTATGATTACACCATCAATGTGTTCAACGTTTTTTTTTTCTAGTAGAAACTAACACAAAATGGACCATACCACTTGTATATACTTCATCATTCGTATTTTGTATTTGTCTCACTTTTAATCTCCATTTTTTTCCACTTTTTTCTCTTTATCTTCAGTATATTTATACGAAAACAAAACTCGTCAATATTATAGTGAGATCTATAATTACGTGACGAAATCCATACGTGTAGCTTGAACCTGTTCTAAAGTTGCCAAGAAATTTCTTCCTATGTATATATTACATATACATACGATCTGATAATTTTACAGTTTATATATATCAGTTGGTATGCATCATCATAAACAATTCAATTTGTGCGTGAAACAAGTTTATTTTTAATTGTGTGATTTATTTATCGATGAATCAGTGTGATAAGATGGTTTGTGGTTCGTACGCAACTTTAGGCAAAGACTGTGTCATATCTCCACTAGCACGACCACATTGCTTTATCATCAATTGTTAGGAGGAAACTTCAAATATATAATTGAATATTTTCAATTTTCATTCGTATGAAAAATTGCATTGCATTAGCATAAAACAAATAATTCTTCTTTTCATATGAATCGTTATGCAATAATTGAATATTGAGTATATGAATAAAAGTTTGATAAAATGCATCTTCAGACATTGTTGATGGCCTCTCGTACTCGTTAAATGATTTGCCGCTTTATTATATCAACAAGAGTGTAAGAGTGAGGGAATATATATATATCCTCTTGTAACAATTGCCAATCTCATTGAATTGCCCGCTCCAGACACACTTCATGTTCTCTTTATCATTAATTTTTCCGTTTTCCCCTTCTCATCATGGATACATGGGAGAAAGTTCACCCTCGCATTTACTTCACAAACCGAAAACTCTTTAGACACAATTATTTTTTATTCTCACTGCTCGTTTTAGTGAGTGAACAAATAGAAGAGAAAAGTTTTATTGTCATAGCAATTGTGGTAAAAGCTGCGGAATAATAGATATAAAATTTTCAATGTGAAGAGTAATGCACAAAAATAATTGAAATTCTTATTCTGATTGATCAGATAATAGAAGAACATAACGTAGAGGAAAAAATAAATGTTTGGTAGCTCATACAAAGCTTATAGAAAGATTTCAACAGAATTGGAATAAATGATATCCAATAAGTTTCTATTTTAATATCTTTTTCTTCATTGTAGGAGGAATGTCGGAAAAGAATAGCTCAATGCTCAATATCAAGTGGAGCGAATTTACCAGTCTGTGGTAGTGATGGTATAACATATCCATCGGAATGTGAAGTTGTGTCCAGACAATGTCGCGGTGGTGAAATTCTTATTAAACATACTGGTCCATGTATGGGTAAATATCCCAATCTTTTCTCATTATTATTGTAATTATTTAAATAACTATAAAATATACACATATGATATTCAAAGATAATTAATCAAATATTGAATATACATAAGATAATTAATTTAATAATCAATGCGATGACAGCACGATTAATTCACTGAATTTCTTTATTTAATTTATGATTCATAAACTTTATATTATTGTGTTGCTCGAAAAATTTACGATTAAAATTCATCTGCAACTTCACAATGTTACATCATTGATTAATATTTATTAAAAAATTATTGTAATGAGCTTTCTGATAATTTATTTGCTGATAAAAGGAAAAAAAAATTGAATGAAAAATATATTTTGCAGCAACCTCTCCATGCTCTGCTGAGCGAATAGCCCGACCGGGTGTACCAATAATCTGTCGTCCTGATGGCAATTATGCGCCTGTTCAGTGTCATAAGGAAACCGGATACTGTTGGTGCGTGACTCCTCAGGGACGACCTTTACCGAATACCACAGTGAAGTATCGGCGGCCCAAATGCGCCAAGGCAGACGCCGTCACAACATTATCATCAACCACATCACCGGCAGCATCTCCATTGTCCAGCAGCGATACTGCTGTAGCAAAATCAATGAGTGGACAACGTCGACGTTCACCAGTATTGAAACAACGACGACAGTTTACAAGCCGTCACAGAAATACATGTGATCGAGCAGAAAAATCCAAATTCAATAGCAACCTCATTGAAAACTTCAAGATTGAATATAGACGGACAAACATTTCTAATGATGGTAAAGACTTTTTTTTTAATTGTAATATTATCCGATAAAATCTGTAGTTTATAGGATAAACCTTGAAGAATTGTTTCTAAGTGAAACAATACCAAGGAGAAAAAAAAATAAGAAATAAAATAAAATCCTCTCAAAGGTTTGCGTGCCACACGCATTTATTTATAGTAGCATGATAAAACAAAGATTAATGGAGGAAGAGAAATAATAAAAATAAACTGCGGGGAACTGTAAAAAGGAGCAGGGTCATTGGGCGTCACTATGCACGCGGCATGCGGGAGGCAAATAAATAAAAATGGAGACGGAAAAAAAAGAGTGAAACGAATTAAATAACGAAAAAAAAATGAAACATAATCATGGAGAGCGGTAATTGCCGGTTGTCGTGGCGACGTAATGAAAGTGATAATTGCTGGACTGAGTTGCATCTGATTACTGGGGGCCCCTCATGCAAGTCGTTCAGTTCACTACATTACTTGTCTGTTTATCCAGTGTACTCTTTCTCTTCTTCTGTCTTTTTCGCTGGATTTATTTTTTTCTTTGCCATATCGTTCACAACTCACATGAGAAAAACTGATATAATAATTATAAGCTCTTGTGCTTCAATCCCCGTGGATAAAAGACATGGTATATCTTGAATTTTTATTTTTCATGTTTCTCTTGAAGGTGAATTGATGCAATGGAATTTATGGTTTCTCCAATTTGGTCTCATTCGAAATTCAAATGAACCAATTTCAATATACATAATTAGATTAAATTATTTATTTATGTGTATGTGTAAATCGTTTGATTTATTTACAGATGACAAGAGTATTGAGCGTGTACTAACATGGAAATTTATGACATTGGACAAAGATGGTGATGGTCATCTCGATAAAGCTGAATACAAGGAGTTGCGTAGATTGGCAAAGAAAGCGGTGAAACCGAAGAAATGCGCAAGAACATTCGCAAGAACTTGCGATCTCAATCAGGATCTCAAGTTGTCTCGACAGGAATGGGGTGCCTGTCTGGCCAACGACTTTACACGTAAGTCTGTTTTTTTTTCCTCTTATTATTTATTATTTTTGTTTCATCGCTCAATGGCCGTCATTTGTTTATATTCCAAGTAAATAAATTCTAACATTATTGATATTTGTGTGTGCGCGTGTGTGTTCGTACATTTGAAACGTATTTAAAAAGAAAATTTTTGGGTCTGAATAACTTACTTCTCCATTCATATTTTTCTCTTTTTTTCATTCACCCTCGCATATGAAAAAGAATTTATACACGCTCGAGGCATCGGTAGCGGGGTAAATTTTATTCTTTTCTTTCCACCTCACCCACTCCCCCGTTTCAATTTATATATGACAAACGGGAAATAATAATTGACGATAACAATAATAAAAATGACGAATAATTCACGAAACAGGATGTAGTGGTGGTTCACAGACTGAAATTCAAATAGTCCCGAGTTATGGTGACTCGTGCGAATTCTGACGGAAGTTTGTGTGCCCACACGTATTCACATTGCAAAGATATTGAATGAGCCACAATTGAGATAGAACATAAGTCTCTCCTTAAGTGGAAGAGAGGTAGGGAAAGACAGACAACTTATACATATATAATGTATAGAGTCACTCATGAAGGGTTTTGATTACTTGAGATTACTTATGTATACCATTCGTACATCTTCCCTACCCACGTTCAGGGATTATATATTCCATTTGCTAATATTATCTTGTCGACATTATGCGTCATGAGCTATTAAACTAATCCCATATTTCGTCTTGTCAGACCGCCCCAATCATCTTCATGATGTCCTAAAAAGTGCTCATCATTATCCTCTCATTCAATCAAATGATATAATTCATCATTATGAATTAGGAAATGAATTCATTTTCGATAGTTGAAAAAAAAGCCATAGACAAAATGCGGCTGAGTGACGTACAGAGACATTGTTATCATTTAAGTACGTTTGTTCTTGTCGCTGAATGGTGCAGAAGAACGACGTGAGATTGTCGGGGCCCAGAAGATCCGGGCCACGGACCAAGGTGAGTTGCAACGCGCGACTCCTTCAGCACGTCAAAAATAATCCTCATTTTACCCATGCGTGATTCAATGGGAGATATTCTCCACGTCAGTCACATATTATTATTTATAAATTCTTCAATTATAATAAATTATATTGAATGGTGTGAGATATACTTCCAGTGGTGGTAAAGACTCACTTGGAGATACTCCCCTTTGGCATAAAAGCATGCAATGTGTCTTTACGAACCAGAGAAAAGAAATGAAGTAAAGAAAAAAAAAGAATCAATTGACTGGCTCGTTTTTCAATCCTTCTCGCTCGTCCATCCACCTCTAAAGGAGAAGAGTCCTGAACACGTCTCGCCTTTTATTCCTCCGTATAATAGCATGTTAGCTTGCAGTATCCGGTGATAACGGTTATGATTATTATGATTATTTTCTTTTATTTTTTTAAATGTTATAGACGTAATTGAATGAAATATTAAATGTTATGTTATTTATGAAGTTAACACAAGGAATGCTTTTCATTTATTAGGGTCGGGCTATTTATTGAGATATTATCATTTTAGTAATTCATATTTACTTTTATTTCTCGCAGTTCTGAAAGGCAATTCACCGCCAGTTTACACCAGGCCAACTTTTAATGATGATCCACCTGACACAAAGGAAGAGAGCGATGGTAGGGCTGTTGTTGAAATTCATGAATTCATATTTTCCACAATCTATTTTCATTTTTATCTGTCAATCAATAATTTTTTTCTAGCAAATGATTGCATTTCGGATCGGCGATCAGTGATGGAAGATCAGAAACAAAATTCTCAAGAAAAATTTTATATACCACAGTGCACTGCAGACGGGAGATATCACGAGGTTCAGTGTTATTCTGGTTATTGTTTTTGTGTCTATCAAGATACGGGGAAACCTATTCCCGGAACATCATCTAAGGATCATACACCTAATTGCAATCCAGTGCCACCACCAAGTAGACCAATGAAAGGTAATTCATCAGTCAATAATTCAGAGAAAATTCATATCAATACAGTTTGCGTTAATGTTGATTAAAACATTAATTTCAATGGTTGTAGGATGCCCCGAAGCAAAAAAGCAACCATTCCTGAGAGATTTAATGGATCTTATGGAGAAGAAAATGAAAGCATCGAGCACTGATTCAGTAGAAGCAACTGAGAAGTGGTCGGCATCTGTCGAAGAACGCGTTGCAACATGGCACTTTGTAATGCTTGATAAAAATAAAAATAAAGTGTTGGAACGGAAGGAATGGAAAAGTTTCCGTACGATGGTGGCTAATAATCGACATTTACGGAGATGCGGTAAAAAATTGCCCAGATATTGTGACATAAATAATGACAGAAGGATTAGTATGACTGAATGGCTGAGTTGTTTGAATGCACAACGACCTAGTCCAGGTAAGGAAATAAAATAATTTCAACCTTAATACTTCTACTTTATTAGATTGTCCGGATTCATTTATGTTTGCATTACAGCTGACACTCTGGAGAAGATATCAACGTCAAAACCCCGACGAATGGGCCCGAATCCACTCGATACATTTCTTAATGACGATGATTAATAAATTTATGTGATACGAATACACTTTTTTTTCATGATAAGATACAAAAAAAAATTATTGAATCATTTTGTTGCATATATATGAATATAAACCTTATATATATGTATGTAGCGAGACGATATAAGTATTACACACGTAAGCATGTATTTATGTTAATATATATATATGTGTATGCGTTTTGCATGTATGTAGTGGTATCAAAGAGAGTGCAACAGTTCGTTTGCGCACTGTCGAATCAATGCCTAATTATTGTGCAGTATAAAAATTATTGCTAAAAATAGGATAGGACGATATGACAGATAGATCTCTACTATGTAATACGTCATCAATGAATCCCATCAATTATTCTGTTATTTTATCGACAGAATAAAAATACAGGCATTTGTTCAGTTTAATTTCATTTGAGATGTGACCATAATTATATATATAATTTATATTTTAAAGTTAAGTTTTGATAATATTTTCGACTGCTAAGTGTATATTATTTACGGTAATATGTATTTGTTATTGTGTCGATTTTTTAAACATAGAATTTGTCACCGAGAATTAAAGAAAGAAAATGTTCATGATCAATAAAGTCAATTCGGAAATTATGTTCCAATTTCCTTTTTCTTTTTTCCAAATTTTTTAAGTTGACTTTGTGAATTTGATGCCACCCACGTCTTTGTATGCACCTATTGTGCTATAAATATTATCATTCTTCTTAATTTATAAACAAATAGCAAGACTTGTCTCTGTCAGTCACTTTATGCTGATTATAGTGTGCGCATTTGCCGCCATAACTATTTTTCACAGAGCCGCCACACAGTCTGATGGTATAGTATCGCCATCTATCTAAACAATCAATTCCACGACTCTGATTTTATTTATGCCGGCACAATGTGCGCACATAAACGAATAACGCAACGGCTGTTTGACACAGTGTGCTCATACCGTTCATAGATCATATTCAACACACTCCTGGCTGTTATTCATGGCAATTCTATTGCAGGTTATAATTAGTTGTGGATAATTAATTGCACGACGAAATACATTTATTAATAATAACGGTATGAAGAGACCTTCGGAAGATTCAGTCAATAATGAAAACGCCAACAATAATCCAATAGTTTTCTTAGATATTGCATTGGACGATGAAAAAGGTATTACACACTTATACAATTCTGTAGATTTTACCATTGATGTCGTATAATTTTATCATTGATTTTTTACAGTGGGCAGAATTATTATTGAATTATTTAAAAGTATAGTTCCACGAACAGTTGAAAATTTTCGTGCACTATGTACTGGTGAAAAAGGTGTTGGAGCAAGGGGTAAAAAATTACACTACAAAGGATCAGTTTTTCATAAACGTAAGCATATGGTTATATAATATGATAATTCGATTATGAAAGGTTCTTAATTATTTATATAATCTCGAAATTTTGTGTATCTAGTTGTACCCCAGTTGATGATCCAAGGAGGTGATATTATCAACTTTGATGGTAGTAGCGGCGAGAGTATATACGGTGACTATTTTGATGATGAAAGCTTCGAAATCAGTCATTCTGAGAAGGGTTATCTAAGTGCAGTGAACGAGGGAAAACCGAATACAAACAGTTCCCAATTTATCATTACCACTGACGCCGGTACACATTTGGATAATACGAATGTCGTATTCGGAAAAGTGATAAGGGGTCTGGGCGTTGTAGATGAAATCGCTCAGAAATGCCCAACGCTGAAAGATAAACCACTGCAAGTAAATATGTTTTCGAATTGAAAGCAAATTAAATTTTCGAATTTATCAACTTACCCATTAGTTGTACTATTTTAGATAATCAAAATCGTTGACTGTGGAGAGATAAAACAGGATGAAGATTGGGGACTCATTGAGTCTGATGGAACTCCTGATGTGTTTCCTGCGTGGCCTGAAGATTGGCACTATGCAATTGAAACTGATAAATTACTCATAGATGTGAGTACATTAATAAAACATCTGTTGAATTTGTTGGTGACAAATAATATCTTTGCAGCACAGGCATGTGAGAGATGTCATTGATAAAATTAAACAATCTGGAAATCATCATTATGGACTAAATGATTATGTGAAGGCTGAGAGGAAGTATTCGAAAGCACTACGATACTACGATTGGGTTATTCAATCGCCAAATATCTCTGAAGAGATAAATGCTGAATTGACTAATCTGCGAGTTTCTATATTGTTGAATCAGTCGGCAGTTTATCTGAGGAGACAAAAATACCGAGATGCATTGAATTTATGTGATATGGTGAGTCAATCACTGTCAAAATTATGATTCAACAATTCAGTATCTTTATGAGATTTTTCAATCAAAATTAATATGATTGTACGTGTTTTAGGTATTGACAATTAGCGAAAATAATAACAAAGCTCTATTCCGTCGTAGTCAAGCGCATGTTGGTTTGAACGACTATGATGTGGGATTAGCAGGGCTGAAGGAGTTGTATGCTTCCAATCCTAATAATATTGAAGTATTGCGAGAAATAGAGAAAGTTGAAAAAATTATGAGAGATTATTTAATAACTGAGAAGCGTACTTACCAACGAATGTTCCAATAATTTAATTTCAAGTAATATTTTTTAAAAGATATAACTGATCAGGATAAATCACACATATTCGCAGAATCTTAATTATGTTTCGCCGTTCAATCAATGACGCGAGTAAATTGAATCAATTTTTATATGACTATATTATACACGCAACTTTTATTGAAGAGCTATATTAATTTTACTTTTTTCGAATTTTAAGATTTTATACACTCGATATTTATAAAAAATGTAACACGTAAATGATTATTTCTTTACGACGATATATAAACGAATAAAATATAAGGGATGAAATAGAAAATTTTACACATAATTGTCATCTTTAAAATAATTCATGTATTTTTGTAATTTTCGATGGATAGCGTTCAATGCTCGCATTTCTACGATAAAGGGAAAACCAATTACCTATTGTTAATCTTAATGTCATATAAATATGGCTGGAAATTATACTGTGATAATTTGAAAAGCGTAAGTTCACAAAGACTTACAATACTGCCATTATTTCGTATCCAGTAATGCTCATACTCAGCTGCAACTTGCAGTCATCAATATTATCATGTTCTTCAAACGTTTTTTTATGAGGATCCAATCCCAATCAAAAAAGCAACAAACTGGCAAGATTTCAACAATAGATGGTGTTTAAATGAAGAATATATGCGTGTCGCGCATATATATTGTCTTATCGAAAGAATATAACTGATCAGAGGATAATAAATAAATTAATTAATTATAAATAATTAATACTGGTATGCAAATATCATTGAGTGAATTTAAGCTTAAACACATTCGAGTGATCAAAAATGAAATGTGAAAGCTGAATCACTTGTACGTCAACCGTGAGTATTTAACTTTTACCAAAGACAAAGTGAGAAAATGAGGTGAAATGGCAATTAAGATTAGCGCTTAAGAACTAGTAATCGCATTTAAAAGGCTCAACGCCAACAAGGTAACAATTCTACAATCTACATATAATAATAGTTGCTTGAATATACAAACTACATCGACTAGAGACTAAGTTTAAATATTCATTTTATGTTCGCTACTGACAACTAATTACACTTAAAGTATTTTTCCTTACTTCTCTCCATGAATTCTTTCCTCCAATAACACGAGAAGGCGCATGAATCAAGTCACGTTATTTTCTTTCTATTCTATTCTGAAAATTGACAGGCAAGAAAAAAAAGGGTTTCGGAACACTATTACTTAAAATTTATAGCAATATAGTATTCTTTTTTTTCATCAAAAGATCTATCGCGTACCAATAAATCGCGCAGTTAAAATATTGTTTAATATATCGGACCAGTATTTTTAATATTTTCATGTACTAATAATAATGCTGAGCAAATTGACGATGGGATAATTTTCCTTTCACTTTCCACTTCAAATGTGTCCCAATTATAATTAGCCTTATTACTAGATAGCCTGAATATTTATTTCTGTATTGGCAGCTTTTTTTTTCACGATTGATGCGAATCCAAGATTTTACTTTGTAATGAATATCTATGTATAAAAAGAATCTCCATCGTTGAAAGTATCTTTGGTATTTTATGAATAATATCACTCCTCCCATGTTTTTTGTTTATATACAACGTAGGCGTCATAGACAAAGCTATTGCAGCAAAATGAAATTCGCACAAAAAGCCTCTATCACTCAGACTTAACATTTTTTTTCTATTTTCAACTCGCTGATTATTCGGCAAGCTCCTGTATATCAGCGATTTCATCAGCTTCATCTTTCTCGCTACCAACAACACTGCCATGACCACTTTCGCTTTCAATGAAATCATTCAACTCCTTGCAAATTGCCTCTTCACAAACATCACTCGTTTCAATAACTTTTTCCAATTCTTCACCATCTATATCTTTAAATTCGTCTTCAACAATTTCTTCACAACTCTTGAACATATCTGGATTCTCTGCTAATGTAACAAGTTCTGGGTTTGAATTTGAATTCAGGATATCCGTATTTATTTCATCATCAGTTGTGTCTGTTGATTGTGATACTTTCTTCATTACACCATCAGCATAATGATTGGCATAACTTTTACTTTCGGCACCTTCATGTATAGTATGAATTGATAATGATTGTGGACGATTTGCGGCAGGTCTCGCATATGGGAAAGTGTTTTCTTCACCAGCCGGTGTGTGAACAGCAGAAATCTCTGTTTGTGTTCCAACACCTTGGTCAACTTGACCAACTTTCGGTTGCATATTAGACATACAACGTTTTATCTCTGACATCGAATCTTGCAATTGTTGAACCTGTGAATGTAACAAATTACAAGTTTGTGCCAGATTTGTAACAACATCAGCATTAGATTGATGTTGACTGTCGAGAGCCTCATTTGTATCGCGCTGGCCTGGCTGAAGGCTTACAACTTTTTTCCACAGTGCATTAATTGCTTGCATTTGGAGCAATTGTAATTTATGTTCACTCTCCAGAGCTGTTCGTGTTGCCTCCATATCAGTCGATAATTTCTGTATATACTTATTTGTTCTCATCATTTCAATTGTTTTCAACACATTGGTTGCTTTTCTATTCAAATTCCGAGTATGATAACCACGCCACATTCGTTGTATACAAACAGCTGCTTTCTCTGTTTGATCTTCAGCTTTATTTGTGTCTTCTTGACGTCTTTGGTTGGCTCTGTGACGAATACCATCCAATTTAGCCTGACAAACCTCACTATCTTCATCGCTACTGAATGTTATATTCTCACATTCACCATCTTTCAATTTTCTTGTGCCATTGGATTTCTTATCACTACTCATTTTTATTTTTTGAACATTCCTTGGTAAATTTGGCGAATTTTTAGCGCTTCTCTTTGGCGTCATTGTTTTACTCTGTACGTAATTATTTATTTTCACAGATTGAGGACATTTACCATTCGAGTTGGTGATAATCGCTTTGGCGACATTAACTTTTACACTAGTACAGTTACCCGCTGAATTACTCTTCATTAATGCATTTGTTTTCAATGCACCCACACTTGTTTTCGCCATTGGGTTCGCTGTATTTATTATTGGTATTGACTTCACACTATCATTATTTATTTTCGTAGGCACTGTCATTTGTATCGGTGAATTGAGACGACTTGGCGGTGTTTTTGGAAAAATTCGCGACAATCCAGAGGGTGGACGAAAATCTGGACTCATTAGTGACTCGGGTACAGGCACAAGTTTCGTTGCTGCTTGTAGAGGGCTCGAAGTTTCTGCAACAATATTTGAAAATTAATTATTTTTGCATCTGATTAGTGCAATTCTATTTATGATATTGAGTGGTTTACCTTCGACATCCTGCAATGTGGATTCTTTGGATTTACTATTATATGTGCCATACAACATTGTCGGATCGAGACTCTGTGTCATCAACTCATGAGTCTCGCCAGTCATGAGACTCCCATGGCAAGACGATACCATGGCTTCATTATGGCAACTGGATATCATTCGATCAGGTGATCTCAGACGCATTGAATTTCGCGATGAACCTAGAGGAAGTGAAACTAATTGAGCGTTGAAAAAACATGCCTTCAAGATTAAAAGTTTTCAATTAAAATATAAGGTGCATGGAAGACATTTTTGCTAGCACTGCTAGCCGAAGCGTGCAAATGATAATAAATGATTTGAGACTGATGCCTAATTAATATTATCAAAAATTTCATCTAACTACAAAACTATGACTGTTTCATATAAAATTTCCAGCATATAATTTATATCTAATTACATTTTTGTTCATTTTCAATACTCTAATAGCCGAAAGAAGCGACAGGACGTGTACTGCTAGTCTAGTTCGGCGAACATACATGAATGTATTAACCTTTCCATTTAATAATAATGTTCGTGGAATCGGAATGGATTTGGTATTGTTTCTCTGTTTTTAACAAAATTTGAAAAAAAAAGCATCATCTTCAACATTTAGCGATACCTTTGCGAGGTGTCGGGCAGGCGAAGTACTTTGACTCGTAAAATTTTCCCGAATGTAAGTATTTATCTTCATGGTATGCAAACATTGGTGGAACTAGACAAAATGAGACAATTACTTGGGCAATAGTAAACGTGTTTTGGTCCCCTTCCCCAACTCATTATGTCATTCATTGAATTTTTGCGCGTAATTATGTTCTTCGAGTGCTGAATGATATGTGATGGTATATGATGTATAACAATATCATATTCGTATAACAATCACTCTCATTTCATCTTTTTTGACAATAAATTCATATATTATTCTATAAACTTCAAGATTTATTCACTGTTGCACTTGTTCTTTCATTCGAAAGTATAATATATCGCGACGCCTTATATATTATCTGGAATAGTGAACTTACTGGGTCGTCTTGGCGAACTCGTACGATTTTGCGCTAATCGACGTCTTGTTGCTGGCGATGCATTCATCCCATGTACACTAGATGAATCACTCTGTTGACTCAATTGTTGCTGGTGATGCTGTGCCTTGCTCAATATTAATCTCAATTTTCTATCAGTTTCATTTTCAAGACATTCACCTGATAATGGACAAACTGACGCCAAATATTGAGCTAGCAATGGATGTTCACCAATTCGAAATTGCCTACCACGTCCCTGGGAATAAAGCCACTCGGCTTTCAGGCTGAGCGGATTTTTTCACATCAATTTTATTGGCAATTCATTTAAAGCTTCTTTTTTCAAATGAAATCACTACCTTACTGCTTGTACTAGACAATGCTCAGATATAAATAGCATATTGAACGGAACGTGTGAATAATTTAAAACTTACCTCTCAATTGGATCTACTGCATAGCCATCAATTGATTTGAGACTCATACACCAATTGATGACAAATGGACGATAGTCAAATCCACTAAGAAGCGATTAGTTAAGAAATATGCACTATTATGCGTTACTAAATGATTATTGGGCCAATTGAATAATTATAATACTGAATTCAAAACCATTTAGAATACAAACAACGATACAAAATTCTGAAGAATATTTGGGGACTGCTAAAGAAGATAATGTACTGGTGTTTGTTTCTTTTCTTCGACACTATGTTTGAACAATTTTTCTGTGCGCTGATAATATTGCAGTATTATATTTCTGGACAACCTCAATCGATTGATTGATATAAAATTCAATTATATTGGCTATACATGTAGTACAGATACCTCGTCTAGTTTCTATATACTAAAGAGGTTGGGCTAGAGAGACTGAATGAATAGCGCAATACGATCCATATGGATGTGTCATTGTTATGAAAAAAAAAGGATACGTACTTCTACCTGTCGCACTAACACACGGATTGTTAGCAATAGAAAAATTGACGAGATTTGTCAGGCCCCCGAGATGTGACATTTCATTCAAGTCAGTTATATTGTTATTTGCCAACGTCAAAGTCTCCAATGACGTAGGCAAATATCTTTCACATTGTCGGAGTGTTATAATACGATTATTATGCAGGAACAATTCCTGAAAGAAGTAATTAACCATAGATTATTTAGTTGCATATGTAAATGATAAATCTATATTAAATCCTACAACAATAAGTCAATGATAATTGATTAGAATTAATATGAATACTTGAGTAGGGTGCTTACTTTGAGATTTCTTAAATAAGAGATATCTGAAATGTGACTGATACTGTTCTCAGATAGATCCAAATGTTCCAGCTTCGTGTTCGTATGTAGATGCTCGATAGACTACAAGTTCAATAGTAAATGCGTTACAATCAATTGTTTCTTCTCCAAAAGCTTTGGAAAAACGGTATGAAATCATGTTTCATAATTTACCTTCACGTTATTCCCTGCCAAACAAAGAGTCGTTAAATTTGTCATATCCTTTATACCCTCTATGGTTAATATTCCATTATTCGCTAAGTTCAATGTCACCAAATTATGTAACTTTGCAACCCCATACATTCGCAGAAGTTGATTTCGGACTATAGATAACTAGAAAAGAAATGAAACAAAGAAAATATTGGAGCAGTTGAATCCGATCTCTTGATCGGAATTGTCATACGAAGAATAGTAAAACAATTCAGACGTTTTATACAGCATTGTTTATATATAATTACACGCTGTGCTCTGTCTGTAACTTTTATCATTATTCGATTCACATTGAAATATTCTTAATACCCAACAAACCTTAGTGATCCTGTGGTAAGAATCAAGATTATCAAGCCTTTGTATTTCATTATCATCGACAATAAGCGCACTGATATCAGCATCTGATGGGCAACGGCTGAGTTTCTTCAAGCCTTGTCCACTTAAATCCAAAGTATCGCATCCCGGCGATTCAGCCTCGTCACATGAATTCATTGCGACTATTCTTTCAATAATCAGCTATAACCCAATTTCTCTACTCTCCTCTATGCTCAACCCAAATGACAAAATGTCAAGTGTGACAATGCTACAAACTAGTAATGAGGGTGCCTATACACAGAATGATTCAGTTACGTACTCCCGAACGTTTTATAGGTTAAATTTGGAACACAACTGTTATATATGACACAATATCTATGTATTAAATTGCCACCTTATAAAAATTTAACAATAAAATAACGAAATGTACCCCACCAAAACATATAATGTATTGTATTTCAATTGATCTTTGCCCGCGGAAGCCATGATGAATACAAACTTTGTCGTCTCGTCTCAAGACTTAATCAACATACAGCTCCAATAAAAAATTAATGTTCATGTGTATAATAAAAGTAGAACATCAAGAATTTCAATCAATAATAATATGTATACATAATACTTCAACAGTAAGAATAAATTATAATTGATTGTTGAATTCAGCGAGGTTATTTTTCGAAATATCAAATGGAACTTTATGACAAACGACAGTTGAGTTTGTAAAGTAGTTGTCAGTTGTGTATTCACCAAAAGAATCCCAAAAAATGTTGCAATTTATCGGTTATTGTGCATCGGTAATGCAATTTCCTTCAATAATACTGCTGATAATATTGTTTTCTCATAAGCAAATACAATTTATCATTTGAGATACCAACCTAACCTATAATAGTTTTGTGATTATTCAAATTCGAATCACGCATGCGCACTTTCATCATCTTTGATTTTTTCTCTCGTTTGATCTGCAAACAGCGCCAAATTGTGTATGTGGTGAATTGTATAACTAAAGTGAGGATGCTCTGTATCGATGATACGATAACCCACGAGAATTGCGCGCGTGTGTGGGGGTCATGTGTGCGGGGGGAAACAAGATAGAAAGAGAGAGTAAAATATGTGTACGATGAACGATCGCGTAGTGGTGGTCAGACGCCGCGTTGAGAAGCAGCAGCTGAAGTTTGTGTGTCTCCTCTGTAACACGCTCCGAGTGCCGTTTTTTTCCTCCCTTCCTTTTTTTTATCATCATCATCAGTGAAAATTCCCGGTGAATTTTGTGCAGTTTCGCCGAATTACACACAGCTCACGCACACATATATAATCACGATACAGTGATTAAACAATTCATCAATACTAAATTGGATTAATTGTGTCATTTACTGGAAACAGGCAAAAAATGTGACGAGTCCAGAAATCGACCTTGAATTGTGCGGTGAGTGAACCTTTGAATGGCATCTTTGTACTTCAATACTCTCAGGTTTGCGTACAGTACTCACTATTTGAAGCTATATAGCATGTATTAACACATATTCATATACATACATACATACATAAACACATATAATATGCACCACTTCCTTTCGTAGATGCGCGGGTTCATTCAACGCCGGTTTTCTCACGGGGAAAACTGTCTCATTAATTAGAAAACGACTTGAGCGTATAACGATCACAATTGTTTTGGAAGGTTACACGAAAAAAAAAAATTGAGTTAAAGAATGAACGAACTAAATTAATACAAAAATGGAATTCTGGAGCAATTGCCTTGAATCCACTGGAGAAATGTCAAGTTGATATGTGTTTCTACAAATGTATATTGACACAAGGCACACATTTCTTTCTCTTTTCAAAAGTAGAAAAAAAACGTGACTTATAGTTAACTTATTATAACTTGATTTGTTGTGTTCACATCTATTGAAAATTTATTTTGCGCTACGCGACAATTTCGTTCAAATGAATATATTGAAGATCATAAGAAAAAAAAATAACACATTATGTTAGAGATGATATTACTTTTCGCAATCAGCTCTTTATATGTATTCATATACTTGAAATTCAACCTAACGATTTTTTTACGGCTTTTAATTTACATTCGGCAGGTATTTACTCCATGAATTCAAACTGGCGATGGCACTATGAATGTCGGTTGAATCGTCATGTTTAACTTTATATACTCATCTACAACATAATCATGTTTGACCATAGCCAAACGTAAATTTGAATCGAAAAAAAGAAATAGAAAAAAAAACCGGTATTCGATAGGGCACAAATCATTTTTAATTTCAAAGTTCTATCATATTCTAAATATTCCAATCCAACTGAATGAAATTTACTTATTTGGATTGAGATATATGACTATGGACCTATAAATTTTTTAATAACATTGATAGTGCGTGTTCCTGAATTAATTCAGTAGATTGAAAGCACCTGGTGGATTTATTTATCATTCATATGTAGGTGCATTTATACACGTAGTAGATACACACGAGTTCGTCAACCGCAACGACTATACACAATACACTTTATTTATTTCTCGATCGATAATATAAAAGACGGCTTGCACAGAGAAAAAAAAGTCAAAGCAAAGCGGATATGAGAATACAAATAGTCAGCGAAGGTGTGTACTTTTTTTATCTCTTACAGAAAAAAAAATCCAGGCACACGATATATAATTACGTATATATTTTTGTTCATATAAATTATGCAATACTAGCTTCGGTCGGGCGACTTGTACGTTCACCATACCTTAGCCCATATACACCACTGAATTATAATATACGACCTGTTATTTCAGAAGATTTTTCAAATCCGTCATGAAAAAAAATTATAGAAATCGGTTAAGTAGTTTCTGGGATTATTACAGTTGGACATTTTACATATATGAATATTAGAAACGAAGGGATTCATCGGTTCTGGTCATTCAAAGATTTATCTTTCATTTTTTGGTAGAATGGCGACTCCGCAAGAATAATAAACATAATTTCTCCAACTGTTCAGCAACATTTTTACATTACAAACAAGTTCGAAAAAATAAATTACATTTGAATTTTGATTTCTTCCTAAATATCATTGACTCTACTCTTGATTTCAATTCATTGTCCAATACAATTTCGTCACATTCATGATAAATATAAAAGAAAATCTATGTCCATTCATTACTATTGACGAATTGAACTTCAATTTTCATTAATAATTTCATGTTGGTGGTACTAATGTACCAATAATTGCTCATTTCATTATTAACAATACGCTCGTGCTTATTATATAATATATACTCTCATTCATGTGGGCATGTGCGCGCCTAAATGAAGTGTATATACTACATAGGGTGTCTTTCAACCTTGTTGAGAACAAACTCCCTCTGTTCGTAGTGAAAAATCGATATTTGGAGAGCAGGCGTCCCGACGGACGGCGTCAAAGCTAAGCATAACATGAGTCACTCACCCCCAATGTTCTCTGCGCTCGTGACCAACGAATAGAAAACGAAGAGATGAGCTTCTAGCCATCTATATATATTATATACACAAAGCACCCTTAACTCATCCATCTACATTATATATATAATACGTATATGTATACCTTCATCCCCTTTTAGTTCTTTTGTTCACGCTTCAATACGTCTTGGAATTGAGCGCGAAACCTCTTAAGGAAATTTGAGAAATGACCCTGGGGATTGCCACTGTACAAATAGCAATAAATATTTATTTCCTCATTCCCTAAAGCTAATAAATAATGAAAACGAATGATTTCGTGTTATTCCAGTGGTTGATTTTTGGCTAGTAGACGTTCACAAAATTTCTTCACTTCAATATCCAGATAATAGATATAAGATTATTTGGATTTGAACTTAAGTGCAATAATCTATAAACGATCATACAGCCCCTTCATTTTTTATTATAGTATACTCAGCTCTGTTCTCGAAATTGTTTCACAATAAAAAGAACTAATATATCCATTATTTATCTATTGTTTCGTCACGAACCACTGCACAAATGAATTCTCACTGAGGAAGTGAAACATTCTATTGAAGAAAAGACTCTTTCATTTTTTCATCTAATTTTTTTCTCGTCATTTCTTTTCTTTGTTCACACTTGAGTAAGCAATTAGATGCTCAACAGTGCACGTATAAGCATCAGCCTACACACATATACACAAACAAACATCCAGTCATGTATTGAACTTGATAGAGGCATCAGAATAATATTCAAGAAGTTTCCCTGAAAAATTTAAACTAAAATGTGCGCTCTGTGGCGTTGACGTATTCGTTAATTTACTGTTGAGCGTGAAACTTATGCGTCTCAAAACTCGTTTTATGAATCTCACGTGGACATATGAAATATACATATATGTGGGAACGAGTTTCATGAAATCAAGCGTTCTTCCGTGAAACCTTTATCTCTGGTGAACATCTTTCTCTCCCTCTATCTATCTTTCTTTCGCTATTCACTTCTTTAAAGTCCATTTACTCGCTTTGTATGTATATATACATATAGTAGTCACACACTTGTCTAGGTATAAAAGGGGTCGCTCTCATTTTTTTTTGTTTCCGCTATAGCCCTCGTCGCCGTCATCAGATTCTTCCTTTTCTTCATGAGTTATGTATACGTTCACATACAAGTAGAGTTAGTGCAGAACTGCTCGAGGGGGCAAGTGTACACATGCATACACACATACATAATTTCAAAGCAATTGTTGTACTTGCATATACATATGTATAGATATTCATGTGACTCCCTCAACACTTCACGACTTGGTTTTACTCCAACAGAGATATAATGAAACACACGCAATCCACACAGTTCCCCACAATTACTCTTGAAAATATTTCTCTAATGTCCTTTTTTTCCTTTTTTTTTCCTTTTATGTTCTTTCATTTCTGCCAACTCGAGTAAATAAAAACATTTTGTTTGGTGCATTGCAATATGACATTATATTATATACTCACACTGTGGAATAATTTTTGCATTATTAAATTAAATGGGATACCTTGCACGCATGCAAACATTGGTATGATTAATGCTGTAAATTACTTTATCAGTTGATGTGAGATGTTGGGATTTAGTTTACGCTCTGCTGCATGGTTGGTAAATGAGTAACTGCGATGAATTTCACACAGACATATTTAGGGTGTGTGGTTCATGAATGCAATTAATATCCAGTTGGATTATTCACATCAAAGAGAATATTTCTAGTTGATATTTTTAGAAATTATTACTATACACCTTCTTTTGGTATATGGCTCGATGATTTTTTTCAGTTTTTAATAGAGGAATGAAACATAATCGTAAGAAGTAGCACTAGATTTTCACGCATCCTCTTTTCTCATCTTCAATCTAATAAGGAAATACTATTATTAATTATTTAAAAGCATAATTATGATATGTAAGAGAACTTACCTTGTGGCATTACATAATTTGCAATATTACGTTTGGAATCACGAAAAATCTTGTTTTAAAGTTATCTTTGAAATTTCGTGGAAGTTCTCCGAATTTGAAACATTGGTTCAATATTTCTCCCTTTATATACATCTAATATCTATCAAGTATCGCTCGCATTTCTGGACGACACCAGAGGCGTATCTCAAGCCCCTGACCATCGTGCGTCCTTGACGAGTGTGGTGGCATGAAAACGATGCGTATATACACCGGTTACAGTAATAGCTATACCGGGTGTCTGAAAGTCTTCAACTGTCGGTGGTTGCTGATACAATTCTGCGTCTTCTTTCCTATACCTATAACCCTCCATAAAATGTGTCGAAAAATTTTGCCACAGAGAAAAAAATAACAGTGTATATATGAATAAAATAAATAAAAATATGCCCGGTAGATGAATTTGAGAATGAGGATCATGGTGGCGGTGTGCCTTAACATGTATATAAGTTCTTCAGCCTCCAATATATAATTGGTAGAACCGGATTTTTCGCAACGCAGCGATGCCAATTTTAGTGGACTCTCGTATACTCGTCCCTTATATACACGTCCTTGTAATTAATAGTTCTCTGAGAGAGACTGATGTGCTCGCGCGCGCGCAGGGCAAAATCCGACCTCCCTGCCCGACGAAAAGTAATACCCTGGATGATCGCCAACTTCGAAGGACCGAGAAGCCCCTGAAGGAAAAAAAAAAAGAAAAATTACACACACGCCTTGAGAAGAGGATATAATAGTGCATAAGACATACTCACATGATTGGGATTAAACGGCGAAGCCTCTCGAAAGGGACATACGAGAGCCACTTTTTTTTTTCTACTGCAATTTTATTCTCCTTATTCCTCTTCCACTTTATTCTGCATTCTCGCGCGCAGTATATCGCTGCTGGACGTCGTGTCGCCCGCGCACGCAGGTGAGAGTTTGCATATATAGCAGCATTATCATCTCTGGTGTATTCAACTACTATATATATATATACATGTCATCGAATATTTATTCTACCACCAATTACAGATAGTATAACCGTCGTCATTAATTATTTGCAACTGTGCGGTCATTTTGAGATACACATAATGTATCTCTTCAAGTTTCCACACCATACAAATAATTGCAATGATGCGAATCACATACCAACATTGAATTGATTTTTCGCCATCGAAATTGGCGCTTTTGTTCGCCTCCAACCAGTATGTATTAGGGTCTTAAAATATTGATATTTTCTTTATTCTTTTTCACCCCTGTGGGAATAAATCAACGAAGAAAAAAATTTCGTTTCTGGAGGGGAGAGCACACCGGCGCGAGTTTGATAGTGGGAGTGATTTTTCTATATCCCTATAATAAATTCAGTTGTGAAAGAATGTCAAAATGGCTTGCACCACCTTTTAGAAGTGAACTACGGACAGTGGTTGGCTATCGTTTAGAATTTTTAATACTGTCTTTTAAATTCATGTCAATTGTGGTTGGAACAAAGGAAAAAAAAAATGAAATATTTCTTTTACCACCGCAATGAGTATGTATATAAGATATGACTTGGAGGACCACATTAAATACACGAACCAAGGTGAAATAAAAAGAGTTAGTTATGAAAATGCCATGTTATATTGGCGATATCACGCGGTTGTTGGTAGAACGAGATACGAAAGATTTCTATTGGTCGAAGCTCGCGTGCCAATGTAACGTACACACAACTGGTCATTCTCTTCTTTCTCTCTTATTCGCATTATAACCGCTCTTTC
Source organism: Meteorus cinctellus (assembly GCA_030523045.1). Classification (NCBI taxonomy): domain Eukaryota; kingdom Metazoa; phylum Arthropoda; class Insecta; order Hymenoptera; family Braconidae; genus Meteorus; species Meteorus cinctellus. The sequence goes on along the minus strand of JAPYZF010000230.1, from coordinate 88,141 downwards.
TTCCATCGACTTCTCTCCGGTCAACTAGTCTCACGATCCTTCCAGCGGGATATACTATACGTATGTGCCTATAGCTACTATCAACGTAGCTCTGGCATGAGGACAAAACAACGATGAAAAACCTTCGGTGGATACTTATTGGACTCTCGCCCTTCTATGTGAATGTATGTATAGTTGTGCTTGTGCATCCGTATACTTCTCTTTGCGCTTCAACGAGAAACGATGTCTCATCCTATTCGCATTAAGATTTCTCTTCTCTTTTTCCACAGCTTCCCCATTATGTGATATATATCTACACCGACACATAAACGTATTTATTCACGTATGTTCTAAATATACATAGATGTACATGAGCAACTCGTAAGATCGTGGTCGTTTCTGTTTCAGGAAGCTGAAGATGATGGTGGTATCCGTAATACCGCTGTGCGGCGGATCTAATTCCACGTCGCAATATGAGATACCTATAGGGTGTAAATGAAGAGAGAAAATGATTTGACAACAATGAGAATCTCAAGATTGTGATATGGCGAGACGAGTGATATGGATGGTGACCCTTGTGGTTTGTTTTGCCACATTATGGCACGCGGCAGAAAGTTATTTAGTTGTATTGTCATCGGATTTACCACCTGGTACACTAATTTTCGAAGCAGGTATACCTAAGCTTGGTGGACGTAGGAAATATGAAGTATCATCGGATCGTACAGCAAGATTTGCAAGAAAATTGCTGAAAGTGAATCCATACAATGGACGTATAACTCTTGCAAAAACATTGAATTGCGATGGATTGCAGTATCCAAAATTATTTACATTTTATATTGATTCAACGAGTTCAAGACTTGGTAGGCCAAATATAGATTATTATAGTTTGCCATTAAGAGTATTAATTACTGGTTGTGGCAATGAAAATCAAGATCTCGCTGCGACTAAAGGCTGGATGGCAGAAACATTGGCATCATACGCAATGCCAAGCAATGACAAGTTTACTGAGATTTGTTTACGTTCATCACAATTGGTTGCAGCATTACGTGATTTCTTACCACACACAGCGGTGAAAGATTGTGATACGCGCTGGGGTGGTGTGGCTGATTCACGGTTTCTCGTTGAAGGCGCAGCTGGAGATCTCGTATCAGCTGCCGAGCAGTGTCTCATCGATCCATTGTGGAAGATCTCTGTGTCAATGACACTGCGTTGTGGTCAAACCCATATGGCCGATGCTGAACATCGTTTGAAAATCGTTTTCCATCATCAGCAATTAGATGATACGGATTTAGGTAGAAGAGTTAGACGTGAATTGAGAAATCGTTCACCATTTTTCGAACATGGACTCTATACAGCGGCAGTTGAGGAGGAAAAGGAACCAGGTGAATTGGTAACTGTTGTACGTGCTAGAGATCCTGAAGGTGGTACTGTACACTACTCCATGATGTCATTGCTCGATGCACGTTCAAGTGCACTATTTCTTCTTGATTCCACGACCGGTCGAGTCACGACTCGTGCTAAACTCGATCGTGAAAGTGTTGAGCTTCATTATTTCAAAGTATTGGCAGTAGATGATTCTTTTCCACCGCGAACAGGTACAACAACCCTTCAGGTGAATGTTCTCGATGCCAATGATCACGCGCCATCATTTGAGTGGCCTGAGTACGAAGCGCCAATTCGTGAGAGTGTACCACTCGGTTCTACTGTAATTGCTGTGAAAGCAACGGATAAAGACTTCGGTAGAAATGCTGAGGTTGAGTATACTATTCAATCGACAATGGGCGGTGGAATGACATCAGTTACTGAGGACTCGGCAACATTTAGAATTGATCCAAAGTCCGGCGTTGTTACTACAAGGATGTCATTGGATCGGGAAAAAACTGAGGTATACACTGTCATTATAAGCGCAATTGATCTTGCAAATTCACCGTCCGCACGGAAAACTGCCACTACAACGTTGATTGTTCGAGTACAGGATGATAATGATAATTATCCACAATTCTCAGAACGTTCCTATTCTACAACAGTGGCAGAAGATATGGACTACACAACAAATCCAGTAATCGCACGTATTAGAGCAACTGATGCTGATAACGGAGCAAATGCTGCTATTAGATATGCTATAATTGGTGGAAATACTCAGAATACATTCTCGATTGATTCGTTGAGCGGTGATGTAACATTGGTGAAGCCATTGGATTATGAGACATCGGATCTCTATCGAATTGTTGTTAGAGCACAAGACGGCGGTGCCCCAGCCCGATCGAATACAACTCAATTATTAGTTCATGTTGAGGATGTTAATGATAATTCACCGAGATTTTTTACGAGTCTGTTGCAAGAAACTGTATCGGAGGGTGTTCCAATTGGACATTCAGTGGTAAGAGTACAAGCGTACGATGGCGATAAAGGTTTAAATGCATTGATAAAATATTCGATAGGCGCGCGAGATTTTAATGGTGCATCTACGGAAAATTTTCCAATTGCTGTGAATGCTGAAACTGGCTGGATTCATACAACGAAGCCATTGGATCGTGAACAATGTTCTAGATATCAATTTTCAGTGATTGCTACGGATTCGGGCGATTCACCGAGATCAGGGAGTGCAACTGTCGTGCTCACTATTACTGATATTAATGATAATGATCCGAGATTTGACCCAAAAAATTATGAGACTGCTGTATCGGAAGATGATCCACCTGGGACGTCTGTAGCACTTGTTACTGCTACAGATCCTGATGAAGATGCAAAAATACATTACGATATTACTGCGGGGAATACTCGTGGAAGATTTTCAATAACTTCTCAGAATGGTGGTGGTTTGATTACTGTCGCCCAACCACTTGATTACAAACAAGAGAAAAGATTCGTCTTAACTGTCACAGCCGCAGATTCAGGTGGACGCACCGACACTGCTTTAGTCTATGTGAATATATCTGATGCCAATAATTTTGCACCAATCTTCGAAAACGCCCCGTATTCGGTTTCAGTATTCGAAGACGCACCCATTGGAACTACAGTACTTGTTGTGAGCGCAACAGATTCTGATGTCGGCCAAAATGCACAAGTTACTTATAGTCTTGGAACAGAAGGTGAAATTCTCGAAGTAGCAGAATTTACAATCAATTCACAAACTGGTGCTATCACAACAACGAAGCCATTGGACAGAGAACGATCATCCGGGTATCTTTTAACAGTCACAGCTAAAGATGGTGGTATTCCACCATTATCCGATACGACTGATGTCGAGATATCTGTTACAGATGTGAATGATAATGCGCCAGTATTTGAAGCTGCACAATATACCGGTAATGTGCCGGAGGATGTTTCAGTGGGTACTGCTGTGTTGAGAGTTTCAGCCACTGATGCCGATATGGGATTAAATGGAAGAGTTAGATATACACTAGACGATGATGGAGATGGTGCATTTGCAATAGATTCTACCACGGGTATTGTGAGAACCGCTAAGCAATTGGATCGAGAATCTGTGATGAGATATACGTTGAAAGCAATGGCCGTTGATAGAGGGATTCCAACGCTCTCCTCAGTCGTGCCTATTATTATAAAAATTGAGGATGTTAATGACTCACCGCCAGCTTTTGAAAGTGATAAAATTATTCTTTACATTCCTGAAAATTCGCCAACCGGTTCCACGGTCGGTGAAATTTATGCTCATGATCCAGACGAAGGACCCAATGCAATAGTTCAATATTCAATAATTGGTGGCGAGGATGCAAATAGTTTTGCATTAAATACTCGTCAAGGGGCGGACCGCGCGGAATTAATAACGCTTGAAGAATTGGATTATGAATCGCCGAAGAAAAAATTTGAATTATTTGTACGCGCGGCATCGCCTCCTTTGCGCTCTGATGTTCTAGTACAAGTAATGGTCACGGATGTTAATGATAATGCACCGGTTCTCAAAGACTTCCAGATAATATTTAATAATTTCAAAGACTTTTTTCCCACCGCGGCAATTGGTAAAATTCCTGCCATCGATGCCGATGTTACGGATAAACTTATTTATAGTATTTTAGCAGGAAATAATGCAAAACTCGTCACATTGAATAAAACTTCAGGAGAAATTAGTTTGTCACCGCAATTGAACACAAATGTACCTCGTGTGGCAACAATGGAGGTATCCGTAACTGATGGAGTTAACGAGGCAAAAGCAACAATGACTCTCTCAATTAGATTAATTACCGATAAAATGTTGTACAATTCCATCACAGTGAGACTCGATGATATGACGGTCGAAGCATTCTTGAGTCCTTTATTGAACTATTTTTTGGACGGTTTGTCAGCAATCATTCCGTGTCCCAGAGAAAATATATTTATCTTCAGTGTTCAAGAAGACACTGATGTACATGGAAAAATATTGAACGTCAGTTTTTCAGCTCGGAAAGTGGAGCCTGGACATAATGACGAATTTTACACACCACAATATCTTCAAGAACGTGTTTACCTCAATCGTGGAATTTTAGCACGACTATCAACCCTTGTTGTCCTGCCATTTGATGATAATTTGTGTGTACGAGAACCATGTTTGAATTTTGAAGAATGTGTGACAATATTGAAGTTCGGGAATGCCTCAGGATTCGCTAGTAGCAATACAATACTCTTCAGACCAATTTATCCTGTGACAACATTCTCTTGTCAGTGTCCCAAAGGATTTACTGGGAGCAAAGAAGCATATTTGTGTGATATGGAAGTCAATCTCTGTTATTCGAATCCGTGTAAAAATGGTGGTACCTGTAGACGAAAAGAAGGCGGTTACACTTGTGCATGTCGTCCAAGTTTCGCTGGTATTAATTGTGAAGTATCACTGGATAGTGGCATGTGCAATTCCGACATTTGCATGGGAGAATCTCAATGTTTGGCTAAGACTGGCGGTGGATTCACGTGCGAGGGTTGTTCAATTACGCCGTTGGACAGTGTGACACCATTGTGTGAACTCAGAGCACGCAGTTTCGGCCCAACAACGTTCTTAACTTTCGCGTCACTCAGACAACGTCATCGCCTACATTTGCAATTGAAATTTGCTACCGAAGCCACCGAGGGGCTCTTGCTTTACAATGGTAGATACAATGAAAAACATGATTTCGTTGCATTGGAAATTGTCGATTCACAAGTTCAATTCAGCTTTTCATTGGGCGACGAAGTGACAAGAGCTTCAGCTACAATTCCCGGTGGAGTATCCGATGGCCAATGGCATGAAGTTCAAGTTCTTTATATCAATAGAACAGTGACAATTGCGTTGGATGATTGTGACATCGCATTGGCTTTACGTTATGGTGATCGGTTGGGTGAAAAATGGTCATGCGCTGGAACTGCACAGCAAATTCTTGAGTCTCGATGCAGTGCGGTAACTGAAACTTGTCATCGATTTTTAGATCTCACAGGACCTATGCAAATTGGTGGTTTGCCTGCGATTCCATCGGATTTCCAAGTGACAAATAAAGATTTTGTAGGATGCATAAGTGACCTGTATGTCGATTATAAATTTGTAGATTTGAATGCCTTCGTCGCAGACAACGGAACAACTGTCGGCTGTCCGGAAAAGCGTGCATTTTGTGCATCAATGCCGTGCTACAATAATGGCAGATGCCATGAAATTTGGTCTGGGTATATCTGCGAATGTGAAGAGGGTTATGCGGGCCCCCAATGCAGTGATGAAGTCGGCAAACCTTGGAGATTCCATGGCGACGGCCTCCTCAGTTTCAATCCATTATTAAGACCTATACAATTGCCTTGGATGACGGCATTGAGCCTTCGCACGCGTGCAAATAATGCATTTATTATGAGTATACAGATAGGTCAGAATAGTTCAGCTTTATTTTATCTCAAAGAAGGAAAGTTGGAAGCGTCTTTGGATGGTATTGACATCATTAAAACACCAACTGCAATTAACAATGGGGTGTGGCACAGAGTTGACATCCTGTGGCAAAGTGGATTGGTATCTCTAGACATAAATTACCGGAATAGACCACTGGTATTACCGCTTCCTGCCAAGCTACAAGGTCTTTATGTCGGTAGAATCCTCCTTGGTGGACCAGACCAATCGATCACTTCAGAATTTCCATTTTTCGAGGGTTGCATTCAAGATTTACGCATTGGTACGAATCAAAGTGTACTACAACGTCCTACTGCACAAGAGAATGTCGGTACAGGCTGTGATACTGATAATGAATGCAGTGTCACGTGTCCTGCAGAATCATCCTGCGTTACAAAATGGGAATCGAGTGACTGTGTATGTAATAGCGGACGAGTTGGACAAAATTGCGACGCAATTTGTGATATTAATCCATGTCACAGCGATTCCGGGATATGCGTAGCAGATGGTGCAACTAAACGTGGTTACAAATGTGAATGCAACACTGAAGAATATTCCGGAGAGTATTGCGAAGTGAGAATTGATCAGCCGTGTCCAGCTACTTGGTGGGGTTCACCAGTTTGTGGACCGTGCCATTGCGATGAGTCAAAAGGTTATGATCCATCATGTAACAAAACTACTGGCGAATGTTATTGCAAAAAAAATCATTATCAACCACCGGGCAGGGAAGAATGTATTCCATGTGACTGCTATGCGACTGGAAGTTTTGGGTTGCGTTGTCACATTGAAACTGGTCAATGTCGTTGTAGGAATGGGGTAATTGGAAGAGCTTGCACAGATTGTCCAAATCCATATGCTGAAGTGACTGAAGAAGGATGTAAAGTAATTTATGATGGATGTCCTCGATCATACTCTCAAGGATTGTGGTGGCCACAAACAAAATTCGGTGTAACTGCTGTGGAAGATTGTCCTGGCCCGGCGCAAGGCAAAACTTCTAGATCTTGTGATGATAAATTGAGTGGATGGCAACCACCAGATTTATTCAACTGCACCTCTGCACCATTTGTCGAACAAAGATTTTTATTAGCATCACTTGAGAGCGCAGATTTAACGTTAAATAGGGACATTGCGGTAAAAATGGCAAAAGATCTACACAATGCTGTGAACATAACAAATAATATGTATGGAGCAGATGTATTAGTTGCTGAATCACTCCTTATTGCATTATTGAAGTATGAAGAAGCCCTTGCTGATTTACATCTGACTCACAATCAGGACAAAGATTATGTACCACATTTGGTCGGAATAGCCAGTGCAATACTCAGCAAAAAACATTTCAATAATTGGGAAAGAATACAAATGCTCAATGGTGACAGCCCAGATAAATTACTCGATGCAATGGCGAAATATTTGAAAGTCCTCACTGGAGCACAACACAATACTTTTACAGATCCTTTTGAAGTTGTAGATAGAAATGTAGTAATGGGATTGGACACAGTCACTTCAGAAAGTTTATTTGGTTATGAAGTAACTGAATATAAGGAAGATCCCTCAGCATCAACTGCAAGACCATTGGAGGCGGACAGACGTGTCATTTTACCCGATACTTCAGCATTTCTCACCACGCCGGCTCATCGTGAGCCATATATAGGCTTTCCGAAGTATAATAATTATATGGCTGACCCTGGCCGATTCGATCCCTACTCGAAGATCAAAGTTCCATTCAGTTTATTGGGCATTAAATCGTTGAGTCATGGCGAGGTGAATGATCGCGATAATGAAAACAACGAGAAGGCTGTATTGAGCTATGTTCAGTATCGTGAATTGGGTGCACTTCTACCAAGACGTTTCGATGACTCGGTAACTGTTCGGTGGGGTGTCGAGGTCGCTGTCGGATCACCAATTGTTACAGTGTCAATTCTAGTTCCGTCTGACAATGGCACTAAACCATTGTCATCACAAAATTCTCTGCAATCACCAGTACAAATACAACTATGGATAATTGAGGATGATGGTGCGAAAATTCGGGCTAATCCTCAGTGTGTACATTGGAGTACTGTGAGAGATGTAGGTGAATGGAGTCGTATTGGTTGTACAACAGAAGTAGAGGAGCTTTCGAATTCAGGCCGGCAGATGGTTAATTGCTCATGTCAAGGTGTTATTCTTGAAGTAAAAAATTTGCAACTGGCCACATTTGCCGTTCTAACAGATGTACTTGATCTTGAATATGTGCCAGAGCCTTCATTGCTCGAGGACGTCACGAGTTACAGTGCTTTTATGTTGGCGTTACCGCTTTTACTCGCTGCACTATTAATTTTGGGATTGATACGCGGAGGTGGAACGAATTCGAATAGTATACACATGAATTTAGTACTATGTGTATTTATAGCCGAATTATTATATTTGGTTGCATTAAAAGCACGCAGCCCATTAGTAGCTAATGAATTTCCATGCAAATTAACGGCTATTGGATTACATTACGCATGGCTGAGCGCATTTGCATGGACTCTCGTCGACTCGGTGCACCTTTACCGTATGCTAACAGAAATGCGTGACGTCAATCACGGACAAATGAGATTCTATTATACAATTGGATATGCAATGCCGGCTGTAATTGTTGGATTGACAATCGGTGTGCGTGCAGATCAATATGGAAATTTTTATTTCTGCTGGCTGTCTATTTACGAAACAGTGGTATGGTCTTTAATTGGGCCAATTTGCGTTACAGTAGTAGTCAATTTTTTCATCCTGATGATGTCAGTGAAAGCAGCATTCACATTGAAAGAACATATTATGGGTTTCGGAAATTTGCGGACCCTCTTGTGGTTATCAGTAGCATCATTACCGTTACTTGGAACAACATGGACTCTGGCGGTATTGAATGCATCAGAAAATTCTTCTATGCTGTCATATTTACTCAGCGTTGCAGTGATTCTCCATGCTTCATTCAGTTTCATAGGTTATTGCTTTATAAACGGAAGAGTTAGACGTAATTTGTATCTGAGTTTGCTTCATTGTTTTGGAAAGAAGGGACCATTATTGGAAGGAAGTTTGGCAAATGGTAGCAGTAGTCAAAATGTCAATGGGCAATCACGCTCAGCATTGGCTTATTCAACAACATATAATGGTGCTAATACAGCAGCATGCAGGCGAGTGCACGTCGGTGTATCGACCAGTAGCACAACATCACGTAGTACAAATAAAACTGGCTCAAGTCCTTATCGAAGTGATACACATTTAAGGCACACATCAACGTCCACCAGTAATTACAATAGTGATCGTGACCCTTATTTGTCATCGCGGAGTCATCATTCGACTCTGCACTCACGCCAGGAACCAAATGAACCGCGTGGATCGCGCCGAGACTCGGAATCAGATTCAGATGGTTCTCAAGTGGAGGATGGCGCTGGTAGAAGTTTGGATCTAGCAAGTTCGCACAGTTCTGATGACGAAGACGTTGCATCCAGATCGCACAAAAATATGGGTGTATCTACACAACAACCTGTGTCACACAGTTATTTGCCAAATATTCATTCCAATGCAGGTGATCATTTGAATATTCTCTGTTCGAATTCAGAGTTATTCCCAAATATCAAGCCAATTTACGCGCCACGATGGAGTTCACAATTACCTGAAGCATATTTACCGGCTAATGTGGATATACGAGGTAGTCAATGGTCCGGTGGAACAATTTCTGACAATGAAATGGCATCAAATAAAACATCAAGTCCAAATCCACTGCCCTATCCTGACATGAGTTCGCCACAAAAGATGCACCCTGATGAAAATTGTTCGGAGAGTGAAGAAAAACATCATCATATTGGTGAAAAGTATCTGTTTCCATATACTGCTGAAGAAGATCATACTGTATCACCAACACCTTATATGTTGTCGATGTCATCACGAATACTAGGCTCTAGTTTGAGTCATCACTCGCAGAACTCAAATCATGATAATCTCAGTGGTTCAGAACGATATGGAAGTTTAAAGAGAGGTCAGAGCATACATAGCTCACACCATGATAATCATAGTGGGCCAGAGCGATATGGAAGTTTGAAAAGAGGACAGAGTATACACAGCTCACACCATGACAATCTAAGTAGTTCGGAGCGATATGGAAGTTTGAAACGTGGTAAAATCACACCAACTGTACTGGAAGATTCACCAGAATATATTCTGCCAATGAGCGGTAGAATATTGTCTAGTTCATTGACTCATGATCTTCATCATAGTAATGAATTAGCGGCATTGAGACAGCAACAACAGCAGCAACATTACGAGCAAACAATCACAGAAACAGAGTAAGTCTACAAGGGGTTTTTTTTTCGTTTTCCCCTTATCCTTCTATCGATTGCATATACTTTACGTTCTATATCATTTGCAAATTATTAACTTGGTGAAAATTAGCACTTTCGTTTCTTTCAATTATTTTTTTTATATATTGCTTTTGATGCTTCTTGAAAGGTGGGGTTGGAACATTCTGAGCTAACACAGTATCTTTTCTCTATATGATCTCTGCTTACTTCCACGATGGTGATGGTGTATCTTTCTTGGAATACTATACAGTGAAGAGGTAAGCCCGTTAGTTTCATAATTACCCAATCCATTTCAAATCCCCTTCATCTGAAACGAATTGAGATACAGAATTACACATGGATTAATAGATTATTGCTTCTCGTATTGCAGGAAGGATATTAATGCCGAGACACCGGTTTGAAGGACTCCGTCTACATGAAAAATACCGTACAAAATACATACCTTAGGCTTGAGCCACTTTACATGCAAATTAAGAGTATAGATAACAGATAGAAAAAAGAAACAGATATGAACTGAACAGACCGATCGTTCAATTATATTTTAAGCAAAGGCCATGATTGTACTTAGATCAAAAGGAAAATATGTAAGCCATATTTGAATTAGTATGTATATGTGTGGAGTGCCTGTTCGTATAAGCCTAAAATTGTTTCGATTCAAACATTTTTTTCGAAGTTCTTATCAGCTTTTCTGAAATGTATTGATATTCACATAACCGGGCGCATCGAGCAATTGTTCATATTATAGTTCTAATAAGATAAAAAAAACATTCCCAGTTTCACAATTTATATATATATTATATATATACATATATATTAAGATGGACAATTGCAATGACTGGATAGCCCGGGGATAATGATCTCTTGCTCATGTTCATCATTTTCACGTACTATATATATTCGATATCATTGTCAAATCCTTATTCGTACTTATAGTATAATAATGTAACTATGTATTGTGCAATGTAAACATTCCACTTTTATGTATTAAGATTTTTTTTCTCCATATAATTTTTATACAAATTTTTTTTTTAAGTTTATTATTCGAGAACTTTAGTTCGCCTCGTGACACGCACTCATGCGAGATAATACTCAAACTTTTGTATATATTTATACGACGAAACATGACAAAATACATAATTTATATATATCTTAATCTTGTTTTTTTGTTTGATACATTGACTTCTGTTTATAATTATTCTATTATAGCACACAAAATTAATATCGCGACAAATATACCATAAAAAGAGATTATTTTTATTTTATTTTGTTCACAGAAATATAAATAAATTACAAAATATAGAATAGATTTATATACCCGGAAGAGCGCGAATGTCAATTGACCGATTGAGAAATGTTTGAGTGATAAAAAGGAAAATATCTACTATTTTAATTTTGGGGTTTTCATCTTATTCCTGTTTACTATTTCTAGATTTGTGTGACCTCCAGATATTGGCGTTTGTTCCTTTTCCCTCGTGTCTTTATCGCTCGAAAAAAGCGAAGATATATGCAGCAAAATTTAATTTAAAATCTAACATTACGATTATTACTGTACCATTTTCAACACACAGAAATCGAAAACGAATTCATTTCATCTTGCATGATGAAATGATGAGTTCTCGTATATCATGACTACGAACTAAGACTAGGAGATGTTACCTTCAATTAAATTATACCGTACTCTCACCGTCCGTTGCGACTGAGAGAGTTTGCAATTTCGGTACAGAATAATTTTCGGTATGGCCAGAACCGTGAACTCGGTTTGTTGCACGTTCCAATGTCGAAGGTGCTGATGGCATATCCTGATTCGCTTTCGGCGGAATAGGCGGTGGGCTTGACTGAAAAAAGGAGGAAAAATTATATGAAAGGACGAAAACATAAACGAATAATCATTTGATACAAATGGATGAATGTCAAATTACTTCATGATTCAGGAGATTCTGTCCACATTGGAATGTAACAACTGAAAAACTGCTTGTAGAAACGTTCAATGCATTTATCACAGATGGTGGAGAAATGTTCATAATATCATTACTCCTCGATCTCGGTTCAAAATCCTCATAACTCAAATTATTAAGATTGGTCAAATGCGATTGAAAGTCTGATAGACTAGTTGTTGAGATCCCAGAGTCTCTCAAATCATTCGAATCATTTGGAATATCAGCATCGTCTTCAGTGCTCCATTCCGTATTGCGTTTGTGCGATAAGCGTTTGGGTGGTGCTGGCGGTGCAACTGAATTCGAATTAGATTCTCGTTTATCCGGTGTACAACCACGTGGTGGTAAAGGTGGTGCTTGCTCAGGTCCAGGTTCGCTCCAAGAACTTCGCATACTTGCCTGGTCCGTACCATCGGTTGGGGTTGGCAACGAATGTCTCAATGGCAATTTTGGACTAAGAGGTTTACTCAGAGTTCGGTGGTGTGTTGGACGTGGTGGTGTCGATCCGTACCCTACGGAACGTGGACGTACCTCACGTTGTGGTATCGGGGGTGGTGCACCGTCCAATCTAGTATAAAATCCTTCATCATCGGGCAAACCATCACTGTCCCCGTGTGACATTCTTGAACCCGCAGTTTCTAATGTAACAGGACGTTGTTTTTCATTTGTTGGCAATGGAGGTAATGGGGAATTAATAATACTGTCTTGATGAATTGTGCGTTGCCTAGCTAAAGCGCCCAAGCTTTGTTTGAGCTGTGTAAACCTCTCAATCAGTCTCTTATGTAAGGGTTGTACCCCTGTGGGTGCAATTTGTCCATGAAGTACCAATCCTGATTCTAATACACTCATTTGATCCAATATTAAATTTTTCAGTTTATTTACGTGCGGTACCATATCAGGATTCTGTCGCGCAAATTCTGGTGTCAAAAATGCTTCTTGATATTTAGTTATGCCGCCCATTACATTTGCGTCAATTATTCCCTGTAATCTCATACTGAATGGATTTATATTTTTGTTTGGTTCCGCTGTATATTGTGTCACTAATCTTCTTAATTCCGCTTCAACATTTTGCATTGTCTCACAAGCATATTGAACTGGTGCGAGGAGTTCAGTCCGTCTCTCAATTACCTCGAACCAACGCAATATTCCCGGGAGTTTTGCCTCTGTTGTCAAAGTCGTGCGTTCAATCCATAGTGACTTGAATTCATTTTCACGGTCGACCAAACCACGATGTAATGGTCGATCAAATGTGAATTTTCGTACGTCATTAACGAGGTAGAATGCCACAACACGATCTGGAACTTCGCCTGTTGTGCATACTAAACTACTCTCTTCAGGAATTGGTTTGACATTGCAAATTTGAATATCTAAAATCGAAAAATCGAATGGTAAAGCTTACAATTTATCCACCACTCTTGTCATGTTTCCTATACCAATAGATACTCACATTGACCTTCAGACGTGATAATCATTTCATCCGGTGGGGAATTTTTCATTAGTATTTGTGCGCTCGGAAATTCTGTTTGCAGCCTTTGTGTAAATGCACCAATTCTCTCGTACTCCAAACCACGGTAAATGAATAATTTGTTCTGGAAATTGAACAAAACAATTTAATATAAATATGCACTGAGCAGAACCATAGAACTTTTGTTTTATTTGCAAAACTTACACGAACAAAGAGAGGAAAACTGAGACCATAGAATCCAACACGAAAATATTCTGGCTCCGGTCTCAATTGTGTCAATATATTGTCCAAGAATTTCGCCTGCATCTTCAAAATGTGACTGAGCTTTGCGTAATCATAGAGACGAGTCTCATAGAGAACTGCTAACTCTTTGCAAAGGGGTATACCTTTTTCCCAACATTTACCACGATCAAAATAATGGATGATTTGATGATAGAGATGCTCCTTTCGCTGCCATTCTGGTTGTTGCGCGTGTGTATGATCAGCTGGTAATAGAGTTGAATCCCAACTGAGTTGATCGGCATAAAGTTTCATGGTGAAACCTGCTTCTGTATAATTTTCAGCTGCCAAATGGAGATCATGAAGTTTATAAATGTATCTCAAATACATTTCCTTGCGGTTGAATTCATTCTTGTAGAAATTCTGTAGAAATAATGAGATAGGTCCCATAATTTTTAACTGATAGATCCCAATAATAATTAAAAATTGCACACGCATTCATGAAATTCTTCGATCACACCACGACCACGTTTACTCCTCAAGTGTTTGTTCAATCACGGCCTCGAAGCCTCATAATCTCTGTTTGTTATCAACATAGTAAATATTCATGCACGTGAAACGACACGAGGCTTAATAATATTCACGGTCAATTATCGCGATAATTTGCACACACGTTTTTCCAATCGATTCTTTGCTCTCCCATAAATCTTCAATCAAACACAGTCTGTTAAGAAGACGAGAAAATAGTAACAATTCAATTCTTAATCTCATACCAATAAATTCACTGTGCATGACATGCGTTTGTCACGATTCTCATCGCCTTGGATAACACTCCGGTAATCCAATAGTCTTTCAAGTAGGCGAGTTACTGAAGTGATGAAAGCGGTTCCACTGTCTTTCCATGCTGGATCCTCGGATTGAACACGATCCAATAACCTTGAAAAATATAGAAACACAATTAAGAATATGAATAATCAATATTCCATTGAATTAATTGCGCGCGTATTGAAAACTTACACGGCACTAAGATGTTCCCTGAGTAGTAGCAGAAAAGAAAGTTAATAAAGCGATTAGAAAAGAGCTGATTAGCCATTGATATGTAATCATGAGTTAGTTATTCTCATAATTCATTATGAGAAAATATATAATTCAATTTTCGACTTCTTACTCACATTGTATTGAATAATTGACGATATTCATCGTCGCCTTTATTCTCACTTATTAGTATATCCAATTTGTCAATCAATTCCGACTCAACAGATTTAAAACTGCCACGTGCACGCTGCTCGCATTCCATCATATCAAAGAATATATGCAATGTGGCTTTCCGTAATTCACTCTCTGGTACCAGTGTAACCTCGAGGAATGGACCAACCATACCCGGAATAAATTCGAGTTTACGTTCGCCCAAATGGGACCACATTGACAGAATTTGAAAGCCCATTAGTACTCTCATATCGCCATATTTCTCCACAATTTTTTCACGTTTGACCTCGGAGAATTGTTCAAGCTGCAGTGATGGCTGAGTGAGATAGGCGACAGCGAGATTAAAATAGGTTGACCATAATTGAGAATCAAAATTGGTGTGTAAGAATTTGAATGCCAATGGTTGCGCCAGTTCCTCCAGCGACTTTAGAATGATATTGTTCGCCTGCATTCGCATTACAAGCCAATCAGGTGGGAATATTTCCAAACGCATGAGATCGTGCAGCACGAGAAATATTCGAAGAAGGAAATCTTTCAGTGGCTTACGTTCTCCATTTGGCGTGAGTGCTTCCCACAATCGTGGATAATGATATTCATCTAATTGCTGTAGAAGTCCTATGAGACAACCAACAAGACATCCCAAAACAGGTCCATTGGCAGTGACAATGATCAGTATTGTTTCAATCAAGACATCGAAAATTGATAGACATAAAATTTCTACATCATGATGGATACAATTATTTACTTTATTTGTGTCGCAACCACGTTTATAAAGAAAGCTAAGAATTTCACCGAGAATATCAGTGCATGATCTGAGCTCTTCTCTTCTCGCCAAATGTATACTCAAATGTTTACAAATTGTAATTAAAAGCAGATTCCGACTCTCATCATCTTGAAATAATGCTGATGTTACAAGTTTTTTTATTGCCACTAATTTCGCTTGCATCAACTGCGGTGGTGGATCTCTCGGTACTGAATCTAACATTGTACATGTTAATTTTGCAACTTCAAGTACTGGCAATACAGCAACGAGTTGTTCAAACACATCTGATATCGATAGTAATAATGCTTCTTGAGATAGAAGAACCATTTCGTATGGCAATGTTAACATTTTGTTCAATGCGGCAAACAGCCGATAGAGATCACGTTTAAAACTGTCCTCATACTGCCCAGCAGTTGCGCGAGCGAATAATAATCTGCTCTGTATAATAAATTTGAAGAGATATTCGAGCGAACGGAAACACTTCGTAATCGGCTCTTGTTTCTCAGCTGCCGTAACCCAATCAGCGCAATGTTGTACACTACTTATGAGTCCTTTGTAGACAAGCGCAGCAGCAAAATGACCAGATATATAAACGTCTATCATTGGTTTGAAATGTTCAAATTTTGGATCTTCAAGTAAACTGAATATAGAAACGAGAACTTGGAAGACTAGACCAGAATGTGCTGTCGAGTTTCCATCCTCAGTGTGGAACATTGAAAAAAGTGAATCGAGAATGTCTTGAAGAAATTTCACGAGTTCCTCACCCTCCAGACGCAGCACACGCGTCAACGCTTCGGCTATTTTATCTGGATGTGTTTTCCACTGTAAAAGACTCAGTAAGTCAACATTCTGTGTTAATTTTGTACTACACAAAAGAGTCGTTATAAACACTGCTTCTTTGGGTGATCTCGTGAATGGTGGTACTCCAGGACAATGAGGTTCTCGTGCACTCGCAGGCAACGAGAGATAACTCAATGAATCTAATTTGGCACGTTCTTCGCATTTGTATATATAAAGTTCGTGCAAACCATCTTGAATAGTAGCACCACCGTCTGGTTCCATCAAGCGTACAAAAGCAAAGTCAAATAGCTTTTTGTCATTCTTTTCTCGCGCTGAAAAAATAAATATAGTAAATTCAAATTATTTCTAGTTGAAAATTTCTCCGCAGATATTTATTTCTCATAAATTTACTCACTTGAACAGTGACGAAACTCAAACCGTATATGGCTTCCATAAAATTTCTCAATTGGCACCGCCAATCGTACAGTCTCAGCCCAAAAAGGACTATTGTGATGGTAAATTACTAAACTTTGATATTCGGAGCTACCTTCCATACCAGCTGCACCAAACAAACACTCTTCGAGTGGTTGTCCCTCTGCATCCAGCACTAACATAGTTACCTGTTGCGAAAAAAAAAGTATGTTGTTAGAATTGTTCAATGTTTTTCCCAGATTTAATCTATTAACATTGAATGTTCGATAATATAACTGACATTCGATTGTGCATAAAAGAAGAAATAAGTTATAGATTCACATGCCATATAGTCAATTGAATATGGAATACTGAATCTGGCATCGCTTACCTCGATATTTTTGCCTGTTGATTTTCCGCCACGCTCAAACTCACCACGTTCCAATCTCAAGTACAAATCGTTTCGCACATCACCCGGCATTATAACATCCGAAAATCCAAGTTTCTTTGTCAAACAAACATTCTTGAATAGATGTGGATGCTCATCGCGAACTTGGGACAATTCACCATGTAAAACACGGAGTGATACAACAATTCCATAATTTGGTTGTCCTGGTAATGCTGAACATTTATTATTACGTATAATTTGTTCATGTAGTTGATGGAATTCTTTTTCCTCGCCTTGATAAACTTTGAATGTCATTTCTAATTCTTCGGCATGATCATGTGCAGCCTCTGCAAGCGATAAAACACCGACTCCGTGTGGACGTCTGTAAACAGCACTTCCGGTCTTGTTTTTATTCGAATCGGAGTACAACATCCGACCACAGCGCATAACATGAGCAATAACGTAGAGGTCACGACTCAAATCAGCATTACCAAGGTCGGTAAAGATCGTGCAGTTACTGTGAAGCTTCTCCACGTAATTAGAGAAACCTTCCTTCGATATCCGCACGAGATATCTTTCGCTCAGGTATGCACTCCGTCGTGAATCCCAAAGCGAAAAATAAATCTCCGTATCTTCGCCCACTGAATGGCCAAAGTCTCGCATACAAAAGTACAAGTGATGAGTAAGAACTTTTTTGTGCTCCTTCCGACGTAGTGTACCACGTGCTGACGCACCTTGAGAATTTTCGGCGCTTTGGACGTGCTAGAAAAAATGCATTGTGAAAAAATTAGAAAATGAATTCTGACAACAATGAAATTCTAGTTTACATTTGGATATTGTCTCCAGTCTCAACCGCTCAAGATGTCCATTGAACATTCACCCATAATATAATCCACTTTCTTCTTTATCCTCTATTTCCGGACCGAACATTTTCCCCGTATTTACTTCATACCCATTTCATTTTTCCATGCATAGTTATGAATCATATATTTACCACTTGATAAAGCTCAACGATTGACATTGTTCCAGGGTCGACCATGTGAGCTCCTTGACGTGGTACCAAGTCCAAGCCAAGTTTTCTGGGAACAAATTAATTAAAGCATGTGATTAATCTTCACGATTAATAAATAATTGTCTATTGTGAGTATAGAAAAAATACCATGCCACCCATGAATACACAGATCATGATTTTTTATATATGGTGGCGCCATTATAATTGTCCAGTGCAGTTTAATTGAATTAGTGATCTCCTGTTACTTTGAAACATCTACAAATGATATGCAAGTTCTCATGATCCTGACCGCACGCTTCACGCCCAATGCATTCGAATCTGGGGAAAACCCATGGTCGAAGTTACACCACACATACACACACCCATACAGATTAACTGAGAAGGGAATATACACAACTATTCTTCAGTGTACATGTCTTTGTCCCCCCACACGAGCTCTTGCCACAATGGAATGCAGGTAAGCATATACAAGGTTCTTTGAGCAACGCTTGGTAGAGGGCAAAATGAATAGAGGAGATATTTGGAATCACGAACAATGAATTCCATCCGTTGGCAACTCATAAATCTACAAACAGCCGTTCATTCTTTGAGAAAGAATGATGCAAGAGAAAAAAAAAGCCTAAACCCAGACTTGAAATTTAATCTACAACAAAAATAAAAATATGATGCGAAATTAAGGTACAAATCTTACAATTATGAACCAAAATGAAACAGCCAGTGAATTTTTTGTTTTTTATCTTTCCACTGGGTGTTCTGTTCGTGCAATTTCAGCGGATGGAGAATATTTTTCATTACTCAAGAGTTTCTGTGAGATCGATTCTGTAGGTTATTTGCCTCTACGAAAAATCCCCCAAAGGCATTCGGCAAATGGCGCGCGGCCACTTTCGCGATTGCCTCGCGCGCCGTGAGAGATATATAATATACCTCTTGGGAATTGACGCTGTGGTCTCACTGGATAAAAAAATCTTGAGGCATATACACTGGTCAGAATCGCCACCATCCTCAGTTTCTTCATCTTTCTTTCATTCTTTCTTTTTCTCCACTAAGTTTGTAATAATCTTCCTGTGCAGGACACCCACACCCTTCAATACAATCTTCTCAACATTAAAGTATATAAATTGGAGCACAGGATTCATTGTTTCTCCATTGAGTCGAAACACATTACCCTTCCTAAGTTTCAACTCCAATTATCATCAAGTAATTGATCAATATCTCGTCCAACATTAATAAGAAAAAAATTCATTGCATTTGACGTTGATACCAATCAAATAATTGAT
Organism: Meteorus cinctellus; assembly: GCA_030523045.1. Taxonomy (NCBI): domain Eukaryota; kingdom Metazoa; phylum Arthropoda; class Insecta; order Hymenoptera; family Braconidae; genus Meteorus; species Meteorus cinctellus. The sequence continues at coordinate 68,558 of JAPYZF010000230.1, read as the reverse complement.
AATGATTTTTTCTTCTGATATAATATTGAATGGGGCCCATGAGTCTTTTAAGCCATGACTGATGAGGCAAAGAGGCCCATTCTCCCCACACATGACGGAATGCTGGCCAAAGCTGGTGAGCTTGGTGACTTCAATGCGTGGAGACTGGTTCAGCCAATCTCGCTTGGGGACTTATTTTCCTTTCTCAAACATATCGTAATATTCATCGGATTTTTTTTCCTTGTTTAGAAATGACTAAATCTCAGTATATTGTGATACACACATACACATATTTTTAGACAAAATGTAGTAAGAGAGTATAAATGCCAGAGTAGTACATCGATGAATATTCAGCTGGATCTACAGGTCCTCTCGTTTTATACTCTCAGCCATAAAAGCGCCATTCCGATGGTAAATAGCTACGTGCTATGTTTGTGTCCAGTCAGTGCCACTTCAAAGTGGCATTTTAGGTGCACATATAAAATACAACAGCCAATACTTCAACATTCATATTTCATATGGTGAAATATACGTTAATTTATCGTTGCTGTCCTTGTTGTATAATCATAGCTAGGATTTATAAACTATAATCGACATCGATGATCATGAGGTGTAGTGATAGGTGATACGATATAGCCTCGTGCTATTTCCTATCCATAAATATATATGCACGCCACACATACAGACAATGTAGAATCGCTTATGCACATTCAATACTCATTTCTCTTGCCGCAGGAGAGCAAAATGAAATGGATAGATTGGCGAATGATTAATAGTTACGTAGAATTGAAATGTGCGCTGCACTCCAAACAAAGCTTATATTTCATTCACTTGTGGTCAGTAGGTCTGAGTTTATCTTCTTGTTGCAAGAATTCTATCACTGTGCGTTTCAATTTTTTCATTATCTGAAACATTGCGTCACATAGGAATTATTTTATATATTCATCAGTGCTGGGAAATATCAGAAATTATTTTAGTAGTGTTAATTATGATTAATAAAAATAATTCAGATTGACACGCCACAGAATAATAAATATATTTTCCTGCGGTTGTAATCTCGTATCTGTGAGGTTTTTGGTTACTGTTCAGTAGCCAGAGAGCTTGTCTGCTATAATTACAATCCACACGGAACCTGTCGACTTTCTGCGCTATATACTTTTTATTTTCTTTCCTTCTATTCTTCCTGCTTCTTCGTATATACAACACTCTATAGAGACGAGTACAATCTGCTGAGCCCGTAAGATTCTATTGGCTTGGGTGGATTTTCTCTGCTGCAGCCACAGCTGTGTTAACGTTCTAATTCATGATGACGATTGCTGACGTAATATCCATTAATGTGCATCTTCACCATCCTGTGTCTGTAATTCCGCCACTTGTCTTCAGTTTAAAAAGAAACAATATACAAGGAATACAAAGATAGGAGTAATGTTTCTATTTAGATTGTATTATCATATCATTGACTGCTCACTTTCGTAGAACGCTATAGTTTCATATATGTTTCTCATTATGTATTACAGAGCTCGCCGATACATGAACACATAGGTGACTGCTGATGGTTGATAGAAGAAAGTTGTGAGGCTCAAACAGTTAAAAAAAAAAAGGCAATGATATCAACTTCAATACCGCAATCAGTCGAGTTATTTACTTTGCCTACTCACATTCTGTTCACGTCACAAGATTTATTCTTGGCGAGTTACAAGGATACCTTGATTGAATCATGATGTGTGCAAAAGAAGAAAACCGAAAAGAGGAGACATTATTTTTCAGAGCTTCAGCTTTATCGCAAGGAATTGCGCTGGATAAGTCATCCGGATGTCGGTGTATTCAGCTGTTGAATGATGTTGTTACTTCCGCCAACATGTGAGATATGAGGTATCTACGTGGTACATGATAAACATTAGAGCACAGAGTCGAAGGCCATGACATGTTCATATATACATTATTTCATCGTTGAATGTATCTGAGTTTGGAAGTGAGTAGAGGCAGATGAAGCAAAGCAGGGCGACTGGACGACGATAACCGGTTGGTCTCACACATATATACACGTTCTCGATGCAGTGGCGTCACGACAACATGAGTTGATGGTTCTTCATCGGTTCTTGGTGCCACCGACCCCGTCAAACCTCACCATGTGAAATATACCCACACGTTTCCGAATTCCATGGTGGAATAGAGTTGCGAATAGACAAGACATTTCTTGAGATTTGATATATACCGTTGAACTATTCAAGAGGAATAATTTCAAAATATTTTACTTCTGGTTTGTAATACGTTGACAATCTCAAACTTCAATCTCAGCTTCATTGTATATTTCTTTTGTATTTATAATCAAATTTGTCGCCTGCATGCACTATGAAATTGAGATTAAATTCAGATTAGAATTTGGAGGATAATTAATTCTAGCGCCAGTGCAGAATTTACATGGAAAATTCTCTCGATGTAGCTGGTTCGCTGCTAAATGCTCTTTGCATATATGTGATGTATGTATTTATACGTATATAAATGGAAGCCAAATTCACTATGTGTCTACAATACTTCCAGTATGTATATGATTCAGTAATACATCGTAGCACCAGTAAAAGGATTGAGATAATGGATGTCAGGGTCAAATCCAGTATGCCAATCCCGGTGTTCTCAATTAGAACAAGTGGGGCGTGATTGAACGCTCGACTCGTAATATACATATACCCATCAAGCTTACCAAGTAATTTTTTTCCAACATAACTAATTCCTCGCTATTTATATCACCATTTTTTTTTTCACTTAAACACATCATCGGAAGATCCATGCTGTCATACAGATATTAATTCATCAGTGGTATTAAACAGAATGAAATTCGTTCATCACTTGAAAGATTACAATCAGAACAATGAATGTTGAAAGTTCTTACTTGGAAAATGTAAATTTCTTCTGTTCATATCTAGTCTGGTAGAAACAACAGATTGCATTCAACCCGCATGTAAATAATTCTATAGAACCTGAAGAAACTTGAAATATTCTCAATGCTGTGTGTTGTGCTCTAGACAATTCTCATCAGTATCCAGAATATTAATTCAATTCACAATCCTATTATATAATACCGAATAAATAGGAATTATAAAAGAAATCCAGTTGAAAGTGATGGAATAAATGATTTCATCATCGATATTGATCAATATAAAAAATAAAAAATCATTGGCATGAAAATTAAGTTTACCCACACCTATTACCTTATCTGAACAAAGGCAAAATGATCAGCTCAAACTCCATCAGGTAAGGCACTTATGTACGCTTATTAAGACCAACAATTCCCGCATCATTCATTAACCATTCTCCATTATTCATTTTTGCTTTTTTCTTCTTCCTCCTGAAGCAAAATAAGCGCATCGCCAGTAGCTGAAGTATTCTCATGTCTATACAACAAGACCCAACGCGTATTTCCCCAGGCCTTGCGGTGGATATCGTGAACGAGTAGTATATAAGGGTGTGTATATATATATGTAATATCATGAGGAATACACACCAACCCACACATCTATAATAAAAATACATGAGAGATGAAAACGTGTTTTCAGGTTGGCGCGAGCGCACGCCCGCCGTTTTTACCTCCGGCTTTGGTTGGTTTGGCCTTACGACCGCGCGCGCGTAACCGCGCGGCACTGCTCTCCCAGGATCTCAAACCCCATACAAAGAAAAGGAATATCATGGCCATAACAGAATAAAGAAGGAACATAGCGGGTAGAGAAGTAAAGGAGGTAGGCGGACGGAAGGTAGAATAGAACGCTTTATCATGAACTCCTTCTCGAGGAATACACAGATACACAGTCAACTCTTCAGGAGTTTCCTCTCTATGTGTATAGACATGTATTCATTCAAGATGCGCGTTCATGAGAAAATTATCGATTATCAATTTATATATGGAATTAATTTTGATGACTAATTGTGTGGAATAAACCGATCATGAGAAAGTGATGCTGGCAAATAAGTTTGAAAAAAATAAGACAATGAAAATTTAAATTGCTCAAATGGAGTTGAACGCAAATAAATAATCAATTTAATTATCAGAAATTATTATTGATTGTTCACCAATAAGGATTGATTAAAAAAAAAACTCATCACAACTGTCAATTAATCTATAATTATTCTGCAATTACATTATTAATTCTTCGTCAGCTTTTTGTTTTCAATAATTTTCACGCATCAAATCTGGATAAAAATTTGTAAACTGCGCATAATTTCTTGAATTATGATTTATTATGATTCATTGATGTACGCCATATTTTCTATTAGGGCAGGCGGATATAAAACCACGGTATAGACACGAGGTGCGGGCGAAGTCAAGAGCCGACGTGTTACGCTGGCAAGAAATGCCGGTATTATTATGCTGACTGAAACGCTCAAGGCAGAGTATATGGTATAGTAGTAAGGGGAAATATGGCGTAAAGTAAGAGAAGAAGAAGAAGGAGAGGAAGAAGAATGGAGAGAAGAGGGCAGAGGGTGATGCGAATGTTGGTGTGGTAGTGGTATGGTAGACGATCTCTTCAATATACAGTGCATGAGTAAGAATGAGAGACTTTAAAGAGCTTGTAATGCTAACTCGGGACTCTATCCTGAAGGGGGAACAGGTTCTCAGCATGGTTACCAGAGTATTCACCGTGCTGAAAACCTTGGCTCGCCCACAAGAGACTTCTCCTTAGTTGAGCCAAGACTGAGAGGTAGATTGGAAAAAAAAGTGCGTGCGATGACGCGCAGTGGGAGAATGAGAAGGGGAGGATTGAACAGTATCTTGGTCATGTCCCTTGTGGGAGAAAGAATTTTCTGTTGACTTCACCATTTATTTACCATTGGTTGGTCCAACGATCATTGTCATCCTCCTTCTCTTCGTCGTCTGCTATTTATTTTATAATAAAATGACATACTTTCACCCGCATTGTAAACATTTTCATTAACTCCAAACATGTGAATCGAATTCATATCAGGAGCTTGAGATCAAAGTGGAGTTGGTTGGAAATATTGATAACTAATCTGAGTATTGGAATAGAGAGAGAATATATGTATATTGAATTTCGAGATGTTTTGATGACTACCTATTTGAAATTTGAGATATTCATGTTGTTGCTGCTTTAATGCATCCACAATTCACTGGGGGTAACGTGGTGGAGGTTGAGATTTAGACAATTTATATGGAAGTCACGACCTCCCGCAGAGCGTCGCGAGCAATTATTCTGTGACGGTCTGTGAAGGCCGTAACAGAAATTATTCGAAATGATTACGACAGACTGGGTGAGACAGATAATAAATCAATGTCGAATTGTTATATATATAATTATAAATATGTGTAGTAATTGTTTGTGAAATCATAGATAAGTGAATGTAGATTATTTCCCATCAACACAATGAAATCAATCATAAAATATTAAATTTCTGCATGTTTCTGATTACTCCACTTTTTATCCAATTTCACATTCCTTGTAAAATGACTTCTCGTATTGAATCGCATTTTAATTCATGATAACATTCTCCTTTCTATTCTCCCTTCAGAATAAGTTGGAACATCCCTCCATACTGATTAAAATTAATAATTCAAATCACTTTAATCTTAAAATATTTGAAATTCCATTTCATGCCTCTTCCAATCTGCAACACCAACAGAGGCTCATGCAATTTGAAATTCTGCTCTGATAAATAAATCAGCTATGAAATTTGATATGAAAAAGAAACCGCAATCCGGTAATTTCAATATATACCTCCAAAAAAACGTTGCCAAAGCAACAGAAAAAAAATTAGTAGAAAAAAAAAGAAAGAAAATATGGAATGAACAATAATAGAAATCGTGTGAAAGAATGGTCCTGCAGTGATTTTGGAGGTCGACTGTACACCTGGTGTGTCCCACCACCTCCAGCACCACCACCACAACCGTAACATTACAATATGGCGGGTGGAGGGGCCCACGTAAAGAGAGAGAAAATCCACGAGTCAGTCGCCTGTGAGTCGCTCATCGGGCCCCCGAGTTGGCGCGACACGCGTCTCCATCAGTATATGTCAGTCTTCCACTTAATATCGTTACAAACTCCATTCTATCTCCAAAAGTCGCGTGGTTTTTGTTTTTCTTTTCTCATTGTTCACTTCCGCAATTAATTCATCATACCATCAGCAATACAACGACAATATTGATAACTTCGAATTGGTGGTGGAAAAAAATATTCACATTTGGAAAATTAACTAGGTGAGAAAATAATAAAACGCGAATTGTTCATAAGCAAAAAAATATTACTGTGAACGCGTGTGACATATAAATTGAATTTTATAAATGTTATAAATGAAAATATAACAAATATAATTATCTAATGATTCACATTTGTTTTGTGAAAATTATATTTTTAATTGAATTGAAGTTTTAGAGAAATGGGAGATTTGTAAGAGAAAAATTGTGAAAAGCCATGTGTGGCGCTTGATGGAAAAAAAGAGAGTGGCTTCACTCGGTCTTATGTGTGTATGTGTATGTGTATAATGAATTCTAAATGCACGCTGAGAGCCGCAACAGGCGACTACTACCACTACTACTACTACTACTACTACTACCAATGTCTATATGTGAAAGGGAGAGAAAGATGCAGCCGGTTCTGTTTTAACCTTTTATATATCTTACTTCTTTCTTACTATTATATTTTATTTTCCTCTCTACATACAATCTAAACCGGCTTATCGCAGACTACCATTTAATCTATTCTCCAATACAGACTATAAATATAAATTGAATTAATTTCATATTAATCAGCCAATTATTATACCCGCAATTATTTATCTATTCATATTCCAAACTGCTGTGCTAAGATGCGAGCAGTAATAAAGAACGGGAATGATTAAAACTAGGACACGATTTTATAACACATCAAATGTTATATCGACATCCAAACGAACACTTGTAAACATCTACATACGCTCAGTATATTTATCTTATTCTACATTTGCAACGCATGCGTCGGAATGGTCATAAAAATATTAAATCATCATTCACCTACGTGATGATAACGTTTTTATTTCGCGAGTTTAAACTATAGTAAATATTCCGTGTGTATGGCCTTTGGTTAGAGGCGTGTTTCTCACACACGCGCAGTAATAAAATCCCTCAAACGTTATGGTGGAGTGAATATAATCTTTGCATGTGTGTATGTGATATTTCTTTTTTCTCACCACTTCGTTTCCTCTTAGTTTCTTTACTTTTTAACCCTTAGTTTCACTCGCTTATTTTCCCACCTCTCTAATATAAAATTATTTCGCCACAATCGCTTGATCACACATGGAAACAAGTTCTCAGGTGCAATAGTTTACGTTTAAATTGAGTAATATTATGCATACATGAATTTTGTTAGAGTAATTTTACGTTTAACTTTCTCTGATGGGCATGAATCATGTTGTTGAAAATTAAATATATACACTCTGTCAATTCAACTGTAGAGCTAGAGAACGGTACAACTGTTGAATAGTTCAGTTATGTACTCAAGGGACTGCAACCCTCACCTTTTGACAAACTAAAAATACCTCAAACTCAGTGGGACTTCTGATAACCCAAAAAAAGAAAAGATAAAAGGAAGGAAAAACGTGAGTGGATAATGCAAGGGCCACAAAAGAGAGCAAATAAAACCAGCTGCGCAGTTCTACCGATAGAATTTATGTAACTAATTCTCGAACAATTTTCCTCGTGTTTCATATTTGCTTTTCCCTCACAAAACACTTTATCAAATAAAAATTATTCCAAGGACTCGTAACTGCACTTTGACTAAGCATCCATTCATTTCCCACGTGAGATCATCTCGTGGTAATTTCATCAATTGCTTTCGCATCATTCTAAGAATGAGTTTAACTCTTGAGACAAGTCAAAGTAAATAACGGATAATATTGAGAGAATAGAATGAATTATCATGTCTAATGAAAAATACTTCTCTTCTTTATAAATTCAATTACATTCTCATATCCTATGTGAAGTTTTAACTATATTCATCAAATATCCTTCTTTGTCTGCTACAAGAACATGTTGTAAATGCCATTTATCACGTGGCATCAACTGAGATCGTTGTCCTTCCACTAAGTCACTAAACAGATAGCGAGCAACAGACAACCATCAGATCAAATAACAATCAATTTCTCAATTGTTTTGTAATCTTGAAAACATATGAAGTGGTGCGTATGGTGAAAATAGTTTGCATTCTTTTTTTTTTCCCCTTTTTATCTTTCTCTTCTATTCCTTTGTTCTCGTGAAAAAATTCTCACCGATGAACATTTATATTCTGGTCACGTTTATCACTTTGACGTTGTCACACACATCGTTGTGCGCGGTCACTGATCGTATTTTTTCATCACTTGATCGTGATGGCTTCAATGTTGGTGGTGATGTCTCTTGGGACGACACCACAAGAGTACCAAGACTTTGATGAGCTAAAAACTCATGCTGACGCTGATGTTTCAGTTGAGTTTGTCCGTTATTTACGACTTATTTTTTACAATACAAATTATGTATATATTTCTGCCTTGCAACTCGACGGGCGCATAAAATGGATGACCATTATTCAACTCATCCGGCACAAATTCCAACCGCGTGGTGAAACACGCGCATATTGAAATTTTCATAACTTCAACGGCAACGATTCTACATATAATGATAAAATGAATATGATTATTCATACCAGAAATCTCTCAGCAAGATGAAAATTAATTTTCAAATAGTTTTGACTTTCATACAAATTGTTTATCATCTTTTCTGCTTCAAAATGATGATAGTCTGCATTTTCTATAGTATCCAGCTAGTTTTCTCCTTTCTCTGTTACTTTTTTGTTCTCCAACTGTTCCCATCGATCAGGTCGTTATATAATGCTAGATGCTCTTTTGTATATCAATACATACACTAGCGAAGAATATTATTGTCAGGGTTGTCATGTCTGAGGGTTCGTATGAAAAGCATGCGACAGTGAAAATGAGCATTTGAATAATAGCTTTTGTGTCAAAAAAAAAATAAAAATAAAAATTGCAAATGAAACTGTCTACTTTGAGCGACAAATGAACAAGAGTAATATATTTATGTAACTGAAAGGAGCTTCGGCATTTGTGCAGTAATTTGTATGCTCATTCATTCATAATTTATATTTTGTTGACAAAAAAACGTAAAAGTTGTCAGTATTAATAATTCCGCTCCTCATTTATATCGAATTTCAGTTTATATATATCCCGTCTGTATAATTGAAATGCCATCCTATGGAATTCAACTTGAGAACAATACAGACTATATTCAAATTTTTTCCAATCGATTTAACTACAGGTCGTATATTTGTTCGGTCCTAAAATTCCTGAGGAAGAATGGAGATAGAGAGAAAGCTCAAGAGAAGGGACGGAAAGAGGGTCGAAGACCCGAACACTCGAAAGATGGGCGCCGAAATTTTTTCCTCTTCTCTCGCTCTCTCTCTCTCTCTCTCTCTTGTTTGAACAAACAGGTCAAAAGTGATTCACCTGAGGAAAGAAGTCACCAAGTAGTATCGTTATTCTCACATTCTCACGCTGTTGGAGAAGAAAAGACAAATATATAATGTTGCCTAGATAGAAGTCTACAACTATAGTTAGATGACACTTATTCATGTCAATTGATTCTAATGGTGAAGAAGGCCACATGACAGCTGAATTCAAATGAAGTTTGAGGAATAACTACCGACACTTAATTTTTGGATCACATTCATCCTGGCAACGCAATTTGAAATGCGAGAATAAAAGTGAACTAAATGTGCTAGGTGATGTGTTTGTCAACATCATGTTCAACAAGTTAACCGAATAATTATTAAAAATAATCTTGTTCGGGTGGGAGCATGCTGAGGGTGACCACAATGCTCACAAGAGACCACAATCATGAGACATTGTTGGGTCCATCTGACTTGGCGATTGACCTCGTGCATATACGGCACGCGCCCCGCCCGAACTCAATTAATTGACTAATAAAGAGAGCTTCAGCAACGTTCTAGCTTGTCGTCCGTCCAACGTTGGACCATCGCAATTTATATACTTCGCTATATTACTTTCATATGAAATATTCTTTTGTTTTTTTCAATTTACTCTTGACCTCGAAAACTTCCGGCCAATAGTAAATAAAAAATAAATATATCCATTACAATTGATTCACTATACAGTTAATTACATTGATCATTATCTTTTTTACAGAATCACTGAAGCGTAAACGAGAATGACGGTGTTTGGTCTCGTGTCGGCTGTCGCCGGCTTCGTGAAAGTGAGGTATTTAATAGACAAGGCCGTCATCGATAATATGATCTTCAGGGCCCACTACAGAATCACATCGGCTATTTTATTCGCCAGTTGCATTATTGTTACGGCCAATAATTTGATTGGTAAGTCCTGAACGATTCATTTCTTCAGTATAGATATTCGTATAAAAATAAGCAAATGTATAGTACGATGTCCACAAATTGTATTTCTATCAGTTGTTGGCTCATAACACATATGTTAATGTTGATACAATTATTAATGATAACTGTTCACCATCTGTTGAACATTATTACGATTGAAACTCATTGTGATATTACGATTCAAAAGTGTTATTCTAAATATATATCAGCTTGCTTGAATGTGCATGTATCCATTCAACAATTAAACACGTTGCTTGAATATTTCAGGTCATCCGATAAATTGTATAGCCGATGAAAAGCACGAACATGTAATCAACACTTATTGCTGGATTACATATACATATACAATGCCAGGAAATTTGAATAAACCGGTTGGTAGTCATGTGGCACATCCAGGGCTTGGATTAGATAACGGGGAAAAAACATATCACTCCTACTATCAGTGGGTGCCATTTATGTTATTTTTCCAAGGTATTCTTTTCTATATGCCCCATTGGATGTGGAAACAATGGGAAGAAGGAAAAATTGGAATGATATCTGATGGTATGCGTGGTTCTAATATGGACAGTAAACAAGAGCGACAAGCGAGAACATCAAGGCTCGTTCAATATATCGTTGAGACATTGCATTTGCACAACAGCTATGCCGCTGGATATTTCTTTTGTGAAGCCATGAACTTTATCAATGTTGTGAGTGATTAAAGTATATTACATATCTCTGCTTGATTAGGTAATCGATGAATAACCTTTTACCAGTTCGTTCATATGTTTTTGTTTTGTTATTTAGATCGGTAACATCTTTTTCTTGGACACATTCCTCGGCGGTGCTTTTCTAACATATGGTACTGAAGTTCTTAAATTCAGCCAAATGAATCAAGAAGAGCGAACTGATCCCATGATCGAAATATTCCCACGTATTACCAAATGTACATTCCATAAATTTGGTGCTTCTGGAACAATTCAAAAGTTGGACGCTCTGTGTGTGCTTGCATTGAACATTATTCATGAGAAAATATTCATTTTCTTGTGGTTCTGGTTTATCATTCTTGCTGTTCTGTCTGGATTAGCTTTGCTTTATAGCATGGCAGTTGTTCTTCTACCTAGTACAAGGGAAGCGATATTGAAGAAACGTTTCAAGTTCACTACACAATCTGCAGCTAATGCTCTAATCAGAGAAACTCAGGTATGTGGCGATATAGCAGATAATTAAGTTTTGTTTCTTTCTAAAAACTGGTAGACATGATAAGTCTGTTTTGTTGGTTTCAGGTCGGTGATTTCCTCCTACTTCACTTGTTGGGCCAAAACATGAGTATGATGTTATTTACTGAAGTGTTGGACGAACTCTGTCGTCGACTCCATGTCGGTTCAAGTACTAGTGCGTCGCCAGCGTCAGTTCCATCGGCGCCAAGTACACTTGAAATGTCGCCAATTTATCCAGAAATCGAAAAATTCTCCAAGGATACAGAGATTTAAACTCCATCGTGTTTTTTTTTATTGACCTCAATATTAGTTTTTTGTGATATATCGCTCGCGGTGCCTTTCAATTGGGCACACGAGATATTCTGTGCTATCGATCTGGTAGTTGAGGGGGGAAGAAGACAAAACGAGAAAATTTCATTTCGAATGACGAAAAAAATTGCATAATTTTTGCGTGATTGGCTATTAGGGAATTGAATCTCGGAAGTGGTGTTCACATTGAATTGTAGTGAATAAAATGCCATTCATTGTATCAAGAAACGAGGCAACACATCGCTTTTTTTCAATAATAAAAACGTTTAAATGGAGACATGAACGATTTGTGGTGCAATGAAAATTTTCTGTTTAAAATTGAAAACGTTCATCAGTCTTCTGCACTCTGTTATGAAAGGAAGAATGGTATCTATTCGAGTGCGGAAATTCCGTCCAGGGCATCATAGATACTGCGTTCTATTAACTTTTGTGTTCATATCATTTCCACAATAATTCATCACATTCATAGTTTCATGAATAATTGATTATCAGTGATTTACAACATATAGAAATAGTTGTTAAAAAAAAAAATAGAGATAAATGAAATCAAAACTTGTGCCAATTAGCGCCATATTTTGGAGAAACTAGATGATAATTTGGTTTGACATACGCAACCGTCCTCGGGTTTACTATTCAACATTTTATCTTTCTTTTTTCCAATCCTTCTCACCACAATATGATTTACGATTGTGAATTATGTGCTTTGCTGTGAAAGATTGGAAGTCAGCGAAAGACCATGAGCTCATTCTGTGAATACATTCGGTACGATTTTCATCCGGTTGACACAGCAACAAGAATAAATAAAAAGTAGAAAACCACAGTTGCCCTGGACGGTTGTACTACATGCCTTATATGCATGTAAAACGCAATGGACCAATTGAGATTTATCATCACTACATGCTCACACAGCTCCCTAATAAGCTATGCAATAATCCCGATTGTTAATCATTACATGAAGTTTACAATTACTTGGTAGTTAAATACAAAACGCTTTCTATCAATCGTGTGATCACGAAAGAAAAAAAAAGAAAAATGAAAACCTCTCGAATATCGAATTGTGCAAGAACGAATGTAAAAAAAAAGCGTTCAACAATAGTTTATTTCAAATATATAGAATTTAAATGTATCCTGGAACGATAAATCCAGAGTATATATAATATAAATAATTCTTATAAGATAAAAGAGGAACAGAATTGAAAAATTATAATTTGAAAACCGTGTATGTTTATAATGTGCTTCGTAGTTTATGAATAATATACGAATGGAACGAAACAACAATTAAAATAAGTCATTTTTTTTTATTTCGCGCGCATATTAATCGAAAAATTATTCACTTAGTTTCGCTTCTAATGACGAATAAGGAAAAAGAAATGAAGAAATATAATGAAAGAAATGAATAGACATTGTAATCTGTATCATTGTTGGGATGTCACGAATAATGTCATTAAATATACGTTAGTGATCATACCACATATGAAAGACAATAAAATGCTGACTTCCATACATACATACTATATCGATTAATCATATAATGCATTGTAGTTTGACTCACCGATTTCCCCAGTCGACTTTGTTGATGATTCGTAATTTTAATTCCCGTGTTTGATCGGTGGTGAGTGTTCCACCTAACAGCTGTCGACGCCATTCCAACAATTCTCTCATTACCTTCCGTAGAGCATTGAACTTGTAAATTTCTCGCTCCTATAGCCAATGAAAAAAAAAAAGGAAATTCAGTTTAGTCCATCTATTGTCAAGAAATTCGTGTCTCTGAATTGATCATACATAAATGCACTCCAGCATTATTTCCAACGCAAATGAAAGAGATATTATTTGCACAGTTGGACTAAAAATTTAAAACTTTCAACTCACAATAGATTTGAATATATTCTTGTTTATTGAGATAAGCTACATAACGACTTGTATGATTCACGATTATTCAGCTTGGTCACAGAAAAACGATCATTAATCCTGACGTCGATAGATCAAGAAAATGAATAGAAGGAATAAAAGAAGTGGAAAAAGGAAATTCTTGGCAACCAGTAAGGAAAAACGTCTTTTTTCTCTTCTCTAATACAGCCATATCACAGTTATATTATACCTACCACATAGAGCCTCTTCCAGATACCACCCCATTCTCGGAGAACCAGTGTCACCTCGCGCACCACTGGATCTTCCAATGGTATCACTGACTCAAACAGTCCTTCATTTTCAATCTTGCATGGTTTCAAGTGAATGTATGAGCTCGGAAATATTCCTTTCACCGCTCGATTCTTCGTTGAAAAGCCTCTGTACCAGCCTGTGACATGAAGTGCGGAAAAAAAAACGAAACAAAAAAAAATTACACAGCATTTTTTTTCTCTCCTTTTCTTAATCATCTTTTTCCTTTTCATCTTTCAGTCAAAGCAAATTACCTGCACATTCCTCTAAAATTTGTACCGTTTCACCAATCTCCATTGGCAATCCATAGCGCGTATCTCCTCGCCAATTGTATACGGCTATAAACATAAGCAAAATAATAACATATTAATAACTAAATGAGCAGTAAGCCAAAAAGAAAAATAGAAAAATAATGATAAATTGGAATCATTCAAGACTAGACAAGTGAGTGTTATAGAGAAAGAAGAATTTGAAGTTGGATATATATGGACTTCGGACACCGGATGCCCACCGACAATGTGTGTATGACATAGGCTTCCGGCAGACAGCTACAGAGACACACGAGAGATGCATCTCAATGAGCATTTACGCCTCTGACGTAGTATATCGAGTGGCTGTGTGCGAATGGTTGTCCGCATCCTGCTGCCCGACTATACTATACCATTGCGCGACAGTGTCTATCTGCTGTTATATCCCCAATATGTCTCGACAATATACATATATATATAAATATACCAGCCAGAAGATAACTGTATGGCACTTCAAAACACGTGTTCTTCACCAATGAAGCAATAATAAGAAACACATCTTACTACCATGTGCACTATCTTTCTATTCAACCATCATCTATTATGTATCCATTCATTCGAATTCAATCATCAGCTGATTATCACAAATCAACAATAATTAATTAATTATTCTGAAGTGCACTGATGAATGCAAATGAAAATATAAATGAGGCGAGAAATGTGAAATCAATTAACTTATAATTCACAAGTGAGATTATACAAATTATTTACGTGCAATAATTTGTAGGATATGTCATTAATCGAACAGATGCAAATGAAAATATAAACCTTACTAGAATTTCAATATTAATATCAATTAAATTCACTAATTAATATCCGTGATTTCTCATCAGGGTATAATTCAAAAATTACTACAGCGATTCTCATGGAATCTAAATCATTGGATTGTCAAGTTTAATCATGACACACGTACAAAGAGGTCATCAATTAACACAAATGAATAATTATAATAAATTAACGTAACAAATGCAAACGAAAATGTAAATATTACTACAACAGCGAAATAAATTAATGAAAATTCTAAAATAAAACTGCAGTAATGATTTTCTTGTGATAATTGGCGTGAAATGTGATTAGCAAATAATTTCTCTACCACAAAAGCGATTCTTATGAGAGTGCAAAGTTCATATATAACACATACATACACACACTCACGTAGAAGCAGTTTTGTATACGTTCGTTTCATTCTGTAGAACAAAGGCGAGAGAAATAGCGACGACACATTTGTGCATTAGGGTGTCTTCCCCTTGTCTCTTTTTCTCTCCCTTCGTTATTATATCCTTGTCTTATTCATATATACCAACCATATACTTTGTGGAGATGCTTTCCCAGGTTTTCCCGGGGAATCAAATCAATAGCTCTCCCTTTTTCATATATAAAACATTTGCACGAGGGGGTAAAAATATAGGGGTGAATAGTATGTATACCTAAAGTACATAGGTATACGGTACAATAAACGAAGAAAGCGAATGTGAAAGGTGACGAGAATTAACGAAGATAGAGAATGAATGAATTGTAATACATATACGGGTGACTATGTATATATACATATGTGTACGTATATATGTATAAAGGGAATAAAAGTGAGGGGACTGAGAATATACAGCAACACGAATAAAGACCAAGAGGCAACAAATGACGCAACCAGACGTAAACAATAGCTGGAAGAAATTGTTAAAAACTATTTTTTCTAATTATTTCTAATGCAGAGTGGTTGATAAATTCATACGCAATGTGGTTTTGCATTATGAATATTCAGCAATAATTGAGGAGATATTTTATAGTAGAGACATTTTTTTCATATAGTTTTCATAGAGAGTTTCAAATTATGAAATAGACTTTATATGGGGAATGAAAATTCCCATATCTATTTTTTTTTGCTTATACTTTTGTTGTAATGAATTTATTTGTTGAGTATTATTGAAGAAAGATCAATAGTAGGAAGGTGATGAAGCGATCAGATTGGGATTGGGTCTGAGTTTGGAGGGTGCAGTTATGACGGCTATTTTCGGCAATGATTCGAATGGAGAAATGAAATATTTTTCTGATGAGGGAGGTAAGTTTCTCATTCTCGAATTGAGTTATTTGGTTTGGGAACGCTACACATTAAAATTGCAGCTGCGCATAAGGTTTCATTCACAATTCATTGTTGAATTCAAATCTGTTGGAAGAAAATAGAAATTCATCATCAATCTCACCAATTTCAACAGAGTTTATATAGTATTTGAATACGAATGGATTGTATTTTATTTGAATACAGTCAGTATGTTGATTATTCGAACTCTTATCAAGATAGAAATTTTAAGTTGAAAAGTAATATTTTTGCCCCATGTCACGCAATTTATTTCGGAAAAATCTTCTATTGAAAAGCTAAATAAAATTGTAAGTATTGCTGAGGCAATAAAATTTAGCTCGAAGGGGCTGGATAAAAAAAAATCACAGAAGCGTCGCGAGGGAAATAAATTCCCTCGTCTGTAACATGTTTGACAGGACGTTATATTGAATCCAATAACTACGAAAAACAAACTGCTACGAACAAAAAAGAAGATAATTGGCACTTTTCATGTTATATAAAATACAATAATGTGAGATAAATTCGGTCCAGAAATAAATAAATGTACCAACACAAAATAATTGTAATAAAACTATAATTCTAAATATATTCCAAAACCTATTTGTCGTTAATTCATTATAAATCGTCTCGCAATGACCTCCAACTATGACAAATAGATTAAGATTACGCATTGATATAGATATTTATAAATTTATCGGATTGAATTCGCTTCAATACCCTTACCACGAAACAGCATACTCAAATGAAGTATTACGCATTCTCTATTTATATTCAGCATACTATAAAAATTCGCGACACAAAAAGACAAAAATTTTATCACGAATATTTCAACTGTATTTTTTGTTCATTGCGTGCTACTGTGCACAATTTTTTCCCACCAGGTAACGTGAATAACGAAGTCATCAATTAAATCATGATATCATGCATGACCAAAAAAAATAGTGAAAAGCTCTAATAAAGCAAAAATATCTAGAAAAAAAAATCCAATACAATTATCATCATGTCATTTACCGTAATCATAAAATAATCATTAACTATACATATTTTAAAAAAAGATAAATTAATATCTCACATTCATATATGACAAGTCTATTTTACATATCGATTAGTCGTGTCAATATCCAACAATGTCAGTTCACGTTATCGAATAGTGTCGCAAGGTGAATATTCAAACCATATATAATTGCATAAAATTTTTTTTCATTATCATCTTTTTTTTTTCTTCAACTACTGACAAGTATTCTCGCTGTTATTGAAGCGCGTAATACATCATAAGTGGATACTGTTTCGAGTGCCACCTGATCCTCTTCCATTCACTTTATCTCTCTTTCTCAAATTCTCGTTTACAGTATGTCTTTCTCTCTATGTGTATATTCCCCTTCAAAAGCAAGTTCGAAACGTGAATTTTCCAATACTGGATCGATTCATTTCATTCATGAATTCCAGTTTCAAAATGAAATACAATAAATTCCATCGGTGACTTATTAAAAACGAACAAAATCAGGAATGAAGCTGTGTTTATTTTTTTTCTGTGATGTGTTAAAAGGTTAAATAAATATTGTATGAAGTGATTGAAATACAAATTCAATGTTTAACTTGTCCTGACAAGGAATATTTTTCGAAAAGGTATTGAAGTTTGCACTGTAGGCATATTTCAGTTTAAAGTCTTGAGAGGGCTTATATGGCCAATTGTAAATTGAAAGCTAAGGTCTGGGGACTCGAGTCCGTTTTGTTGCCTTATCAAATAGTCCCAACTACACACATACAAATACCTATATATATATATATATATAAATTCGTTTCTTGGTACACAATTCTACTATACTCAAATACGATCAATGCATGAATGGACTACGCACAGAAGTCCCTAACACATGCAAACACGCGCGCGCACGTAAGCGGCATGTTCACGTTTACGTACAGAGCACGTTCTTTTTTTCTTTTTTTTTTCCGTATTATTATTTGTCATTGTCCTTTAAATTCATTCTCAGTTGTCACGTACTCGTGAATTGTTGTGCTACTAACATGAAGAGATGAAAAAGGAAAAAAATTGAAAAATATCAATTGACCGAATTACAATTCATTGGTAAATAATAATTGAGAACGTAAAGAATGTAAGTTGTGCTCTTTTTCTCTGCTTTTCTCGTTTCAAGGGCTCGAGTATTACATTTGACAGATGAATACTTCACAGGGGGTTGGATGTAGAGAGATGATAATGGAGTTGGAGAATTTATTTTCACTTACCAACGCCGTATTTGGTGGTTTTCGTTGTCGTCCACATTATTAGTGGTTGTCACTTGTCGTCTACATGCCGATTAACTAATATTAAAGTTCACAGGTATCACGAGAAATTCGAAAACACAAACATTGGGTGTGTTGCAGCAGGCACACACAAGTGCTACTTGAGATTTTCGCTCGTAGTATGGAAAACGTTGCAGTGTTACGACACGTGTGGCACTACCATCGCTGATAATGGCGGACATCATATGTGCTGTTTCGAGCTTCTTTTGTTGTGTGGGTCCTTGTGCATGTAGGGGTTATGTCACGTGACATGATGGCGGCGAGATAGCGCGAAAATTTGAACGCTGGAACAAGTATAAAGTGATTTTAATAACTTGTTAGGGATAAAATGAATTTTAGATGCAATTCAACGCTATATCTATAGTCATTTGAATGTGGAAAATTAAATTGAGTTATGGCCCCATTAATCCACATATTGTATGAAAAAATTTGACATACGTCCAGTAAAAAACACGAATAATTGATTACAATCCAGGGGCGCAAAGTAGGGAATGTATACGGTCGTTGAGTATGACTCTGATTACATTAATTAGCTGAGTGCTCAAATTTATTATTGCTTTGAATCTGATTTCTAAAGATAATTTGAAGAAGTGGAATGGAATTTCATTGTGAGCAATTGGAATTTTTTCTCTTTTTCAGGCAATTCAAGAATGAGCATCATAAAAGACGGCCATTAACACAAATTACATAGAGAAAGCTGTGGAATATGAATTCGAGGTCGAAACCTTGAATTGGCGAATAGAGTATAAAAAGAGAAGATTTGGAACATTGAGCCTATAAATTTCACCACAGTAACATCCGTACTACTCTCGTAAAAAAAACCTGTAACTCATTGATTTTTAAAATTTAATTTTAATAAATACAATATTCGTACGACGATTGGTGATGTACGCTGTTCATGATGAGAGGTTGTTATTCAAACCTCATTCTCCTTCTCTCGAATCGACGATCGTTTATCGTTTATATTATTTACAACCCTTTATTCGCAACACAAATTCATGTGGATGCTCGTACAATGAAGCACTTTTCAACGAAGTGCGACGGTATTGTGTTCTTATGAATACTTTCGTTCAGCAGACTAGGTACAAGCTAAGATGAATTTTCCAATTGCAGAATACATCGGGAGTCGATGGATACTAATTAGAAATTGATAGGCTTGCCACAGTAAGCAGCGAGGTGAGCCTCTCTGAGAGCTTCTGAACATGTCTATAAACAATAATGTAAATTTGTAAGTGTTAGCTGAATATGTTGAACATATTACTGATTATTCTAACTTACCGGATGCGCGTGGCATACCCTCGCGACGTCCTCAGCGCTAGCACCATATTCCATAGCGAGAACTGCTTCATTGATGAGTTCACCAGCAGCCGGTCCAATCATATGTACACCTAAAATCTTATCGGTATTTTTGCACGCGAGTACTTTGGCAAATCCGTCAGTTTCGAGGTTTGTTTTCGCTCTGGAATTGGCCATGAAAGGAAATTTGCCAATTTTGTACTCAATACCCTCTTTTTTCAGATCTTCTTCGGTTTTTCCAACCCATCCTACTTCTGGATGTGTATAAACAACACTTGGTACGCAATTATAATCGATATGTACAGCACCTAAAATAGCAGAATAAATTCTATAACAAATTCAATAAATATATAAGTGAGTAGAAAGTAATAATATTCGGAGGAATTTTACCGCCAGCGATTCCTTCTACCGTTATAATTCCTTCGTCCTCGGCTTTGTGTGCTAGCATAGGGCCGTGAATGCAATCACCAATAGCATATATGCTACAGAAGAGAATTAAAAATGTTTATTAATGATAATTGAATGTGAAAATGATTCAGATCTATATCTCTACTTACTTAGGGATGACAGTTTGGAACCTATTGTTGACTGGGACTCTTCCTTTCTCGTCTCGTTCAATTCCCAATTCCTCTAAGCCAAGATTTTGTGTGTATGGCCTCCGTCCAACACAAACGAGCAACACATCACACGTCAATGTTTCTTTTTTGTTTGGATCTTTTGCGTCTTCAATTGATACTTTGATTTCTGAACCAACTTTTTGAGCACCAGTAACTTTCGTGCCAAGTTTGAAATTCAAACCTTGTTTTGTCATTATTTTCTGCATGGCTTTGCTAACTTCACCGTCAATACCAGCGCCACCAATACTCGTCATATATTCGACAGCTGTAACTTCAGATCCCAATCTGTAAAGCAGAGAATGAAATTCGTAGAGTTCTATCTCTCACAATAAATTTGTTGAAATTACCTCTGCCATACGGAACCCAATTCCAAACCAATGACCCCAGCACCAATAACAATCAACCGCTTGGGCACTGGATTCAAAGACAAAGCACCTGTAGACGATACAATTTGTTTCTCATCGATTGCCAGTCCTGCAAATGGTGTTACTTCACTTCCTGTTGCTATTAAGATATTCTTGGTGTTGATCGTTGTTTCAACTGATCCATCAGGCGTCAATGCGCTCACTTGATTCTTTCCAGTGATTTTTCCATGGCCTTTCACCCATTCTACTTTATTTTTCTTGAATAAACCAGCGATTCCACCCGTTAGTGCTTTCACTACATTATCTTTCTGTTCTAAAAGCTTATCCAGATCGAGTTTCACGTCACCAACTGCAATTAAGAAGTTCCATTGAAATAAAAATTGAAACATTGAAGTAAATACAGATATAGGCAATTCAAAGATGTTTCACTCACCAACTACTCCTCTATTATTTAAATCGCCACTGTGAGCCATATGATAGTAATGTGAATTATTTAATAGCGACTTTGATGGGATGCATCCTACATTGAGACACGTTCCACCTAATGTAGGATTTTTCTCAACACATACTGTCTTCATACCCAGTTGTGCTGCTTTAATAGCAGCTACATAACCCCCAGGTCCAGCGCCAATAACTACAATATCAGCGTCAATTGTACTGGCATATCTCCTCTGTTGAATGACGGACAACGTTGGATTGATGACGCGTTTAATACTTGCAGGCTATAAAAAAAACGAGAATTATTTCAATTTTGTATGATAATAATAAACCATGTGATAACCTCATGAGGTTGAGAGAACATAAATACAATTGATGGTTATTCATGATTCATTTCAATTCTATGATTGGTAAATGTTCCAGTCAAGTATTATCAGAAAATATCAACTCCTGACACTTTCATTTTCATTGATGATTTATTTATTCAAGTTTCTGGCACATGATCCACTGACAACGTCCTTCAAGTAATACCAAAGGAGATTATAAGGTTAAGACTCATCAAGTTGAAACTGAAGTAGATAAAAATTGAGAAAATCTTCTTGTAAGAAAACAAATTTGCTTACTTTCACTGTGTTCATCAAGTTCCATAAATTGGCCTGCATCGTGTCTCACACAATATTTTTTTTCAATCCTTATAAAGACAAATATGCGGGGGAGTAAAGACGGAGGAAAATAAGATCCAAGCAGCGTAAGACAGTGTGAGAATTGTGAACACGGGCTATCGTTTCATAATCGTCAGCAGCAGCAACGACCGTGATTCCAAGGAATACAGATATCTCGAATAATACGGGAGATGGCGCTGTACGCTATCTTTAGTGAACAGCCATGGGATGGCGCTACGTAATCCATTTTGGAAAAATAAGAAGCTTCCTTATTGTTTGTTTCTTCAAGAAAAAACATCTATTTTAAAAATATCATTCCGCTCGTTTTGTTTGATTTCTTGTTCCTCATACGTTTCAGAATCCACTTTAGATTGCCTAGATGAATAAATTAGATGCTTATAACTACCGACATGTATTGTACAAATCTAGGAGTTGTAATATGGAATGGACGATTGTTGGAATTTTTTAATTCCCATTTAATTCAATACTACGAATGCTAGACTCTAATCAGGGATATCTTCAAAATCAACAACCATTGCAGAATTGAAATTACGAAATTCATTATCGCTTTATAGTAATTGATGGGTATCATTTGATAAAATCTTTCAAACATCTTGAACATATATATGAATTGCATGTATAGACATCCACTGCCGATACGCCCATTCAATAGACTGACTATCTTATCTCGCGGTGAGTGTATTTTTAATAATGTATATTTCCACAGACATGATTCCATGCTTGTATCATTTCCAATCTCATGTATCAGCCACCCCGCAGCGACATAACCTCCAAATTAATATCCAATTACATATATTGTAACATCAGAATTTCCCGCGTGCGTTTTCTACGCAAGCGCGTAATAAAATTTCTTTCTATCCTTATGGCGCCATGTTTGTTTCGATTCAGCGCACAGGAAAAGACGTTGTGTGTGGGAAATGTATGTCCCGGGTGGTTTGGCCAAAGGAAAGGGAATGAATCGAGGGGTTGAAGCTCGGTTTTTATACATGAAGCGAACGTGGCGGCCGTCGTGGCGGCACAAGGGCAAAGTGGGAGTGAGAGAGAAAAGGGACGCGACGAGTAAAAAGCGACAGATGTCCTAGTGGATGACGCATGGCCTCCACACTCATATCTACTCTGTCTGCATTCTTAGAAGATAGTACCTCGTACTCTGTACACTAGTATACAAGTGGTGTTGTTTGTTGCGACCTGTGACCTAATCGTCCCGGAACCCAAGCAGGCAATTCAATGGATGAGCATGACGAAGAGTTGAGTCGATTTATTATCGAAGGAATTCCACCACAACAATAGCACGAAATTGAGCATCGGAGAGTGGTGTTAAAGAGCCTGATACATTCAGCAAGTACAAGATAGCCACATTATATTGTTTATTTTCTGTTTTTTCTTTCGTTATCCTTTTTCGATAGCATCTAATTTTATTTCAGACAGACGACGTATTCAAGGACTGGTTCTACAACATTCGTGCGTATAGCTATACCTTTTCGAGATTTTATACGCGGGTTTTTTTATTTATTTATCCCTCTCACGCCAGTCATAGCGCCCGTGTTTGTATATGTGTAAAGTCATTTTTTTAATCATATCTTATTTTGTCGTTTAGGCCACTCGTTTCTTTGCGGTGGCTCCGACACGTGGTTGAAATTCTTTTACTGACATATGCATATATGTGTATATTTTAATTCATATATGTGTATACACACACCACATTTTTAATGCGAAATTCTTAGAACACCACTCTCCCTTCTATGTATATTAGATTTAATCTCTTCGCTATTTCATTATTCGTTTTTGTCCATTCGCAATTTGACCCAGTCTTCATTTTACTTCATTCTCACTCCAATAGTCGAAATATATACAAATATACTCACAGATGTGCTCATTTAAATCACGACTTTACACATAAAATGAATCGAGTCTAAGAAATGAAAAGAAGGCCTCAACGCTTGAGGATTTTATATTTTTTCTCCTCTTAAACTCTGTAGAGCCGGTAATTACCCTAATGGCTCATTGCATTCAAAGGTTGGGCTTGTGCAAGTGAAGAGAGGAGAGGTTTTCTTCATTCCTTCTCTACTCATCGTTAACTTCGCCACCATCATCATCATCATCATCATCATCATCGTCATCGCCATCATCATCAACATCATTGTCATCGCCATCATCGTCGTCTTTGTCGTAGAAGGAGCATACAGAGGAAATAAAAAGTGAAATTTTACAACGCGTGACGCGAAAGTAATCGAGCGCAGCAGTACGAACAGAGTTCAACGAAACGATACAGAAAAAACAATAATATGTGCGAAATATCGAAGAGCCAACGGAGAACATATCGTGATCAAGATCCACCGCGAATTATTGAAAATAGTAATGAAAATAATGCAGCAATAGCATCAGCAATACTCGTCGATAATGAGAAGCTGGAAACAATTGCTAATCCATCAGAATTCTCCAGGAAGAATCACCAACAGAATCAGCAGCAAAGACAGAGTAGGGATGAGGCGTCGATCACAACGACCGAGGTTGCTCGCAACCGTGTAGACTCCACTGCGGTCAGTATTGGACGAGACAACGTTAGGAGTGCAAGTGGCGTAGTGGCTTGCGCGAATTCACAAGACAACAATAAAGACGACGACGACGCTGTCGAAAAAGTGCCTTCCACATTATCATTATCACCATCGTCATCGTCATCATCCTGCATCACCACATCTGGTAAAATTTCCAGCACGGTATGTTTATTTATGACACAACAACAACATCAACACCACTAATGAGACTATAAATTATCGTGAAACAATGCCATGAATATGCTGAAAACAAAGAGAAAACGATAATAATTAGAAATGGAAAAGAACTATACTCAATATTCTATTCCAATTAAACAACTCATCTGAATATCTCTTTCACACTACATCTTGTTTATATGCATGTGTGCGTATATGTACTCGCGCAGTTATATACATATACAGTTTTCGTCTGAAGATGTTTAAGTGGAAGAGGTAACGAGACGCAGCATCTTGCATAGCGGTCAGGGACACCCCCGGTGCACCTGCCTCACTCGCGATTATATACAACCCATGCTCGTAGTATCTTTCATTTTTTATTCTTCCTTTTATTTTTATTTGACTCACAAAAATGCGCCAGAATACAGCCCACGCCAAAAGTTATATCGGTACTTGCCCATCTTAATCTACCTCCCTAACCCTTGGCGCAAAAGAACATATACACACTATATTATATTTATAAAATCATTTTAAATTTAAAGCCGAGACCATTTTCGTCTTATCACTCTTTCTCCAAAGTTTCCATTCAATCTTCCCTACTGAGTTTGGAGCTCTCTCCTCTATCTCGCTCACTGTTTACGCTATCCCTTCGATTTCGCATGTCAGTCGGCGAGAGAGAAAGAGAGTGAGTTTGAAGTGACAGTGATAGTGATAGTTGGTTATGCGGCTGTGTGTAGAGGGTGAATGTGAACGGCGACTGGTTGCAAACAAAGCAGCGTGGTAGGTCCACGCGGTCTAAGTGAGCGGAAGAAAGAAAAAATTATATACGCATGCAAATACATGTATATATATATATATATATATATATATATTACGTGGACATCTCGAGTTAATCAATGGGATGACGCAGCTGCTCAATACCCTACATGAGTTTTTATAATGGTTAAACATCGTAAGTGGTTCTTCTCAAATATTTTAAAAAGATTTGTTTGTCTATCATGCAACAAATTTTTTCCAGGCTCCAAAATTGGCATTAGGCGACCGGATGGCCATGCAACATCGTATTCGGAGAATGGATCGCATATTGTGTTTGCTATCTCTATTCTGCATATATATTCTTAGTGGGATATGTATGGACTACTAGACGCCCTCAGGGTTTATATCTCTCTTGAATACTGTTTCTCTATCTCCTGAGAGGCCTGTCTGCGCCTGTAGGTGCCTGTGGGACACGTCATTCAATCCTGCGGGCGGTACAGGTTCATTCCTCTAAGCTTTTTTTTTGTTTTAACAGACACACAGACACACTTTCACATTGTCTGTGAGAATCAGGCTCTGAAAGTGTCAGTATATCATGAGTCAGAAATTCTTTGGATTTCAATATTGGAAAGAATAATCATTCCTTCCTTTTTCTCTCACTATTTTGATGATTTCTTCAATCAGAGAGAGCTTATTAATTGGAATTTAATGAGACTGAGTATCAATGTCTGTTGACATTGTTCGGATGTTTATAAAAGTATGCATATCATTCTGTCTGCAGTGTAAAGGTTGAGAATTTACGTGGGGGGGAAATCGCGTTCACGCATGAGATCTAGAATAGCTTGTATATAACAACGTGACGTTAAGCCTTACACTCTCAGTTAAATGTTTATTACTTCATTGTAAACAGTTTGACTTTGGTTTGAAGAATATTCTTGGATTGTGTGTGAGTGCAAGGATTTTCATGCATTGAATTCCGCTGTTGTAAACTCATATGTTACAGTACTTCCACTGTCATCACAGCACAGCAGAACATCTTGACGTTCGTGAACATATTTACCAGACAAAAACGAATTGTTATTTCGATCTGTTGTCCAGTTCATTTCTATTTTTTCAAACACCATTGCGCATACATTTTGGAAGTTTAGTTGTTCATCATTTATAAAACTGTATCAGCAACTGCGTCATTACGTGTAAGTCTATTCGTAATTATGTATTTATCATAATCGCAATGGAATGTAGTATTGGATGAGATAGAGCATAAGGAAGTATTTCAACTCGAGCAAATTGTAGAAATGGAAAAAATTATGAGGAAGAGATGAACGTAACTGTGGCTTCGGTATTTTTTCCCGTATTCAAGTTCTTCTGCTCGTTTGTATTGCTTTGTATTGAAAAAGTAAAGAAGAAAAAGATGAAGAGCAACTTCACGTATAGTGATAAGCCACGTAGTTACAATCTGCTTTGAAAGAATGAAGTATGTTCAAATTCATCTCAACCTTGTTCCGATTCACTCTCATGCAAGAATATAAAAGAACTCTTTGATGACATTATTGGGTGCGCGCTATTTGCAAAAAATAAAGTCATTATTTGAAATGATAAAGAATTTGTTGTCGTATATAATACTAGATCGTCTATTCGCGTTTTATTATTTGTTCAACATGATAACGTAATGAAAGATTTTGTACCAACACGTAATACTGATTGATATTAAACGCAATATTTTGCCGCAAGATCAGATAATATTCGGGACGAGTTGGAAGGAAAAACTCTGATCAAAACATTAGAAAACTAAATTTATTTATCATCTCTAGTCCATTCATATGTTTTCAATATTCGTATCAACTGTGAGATCATCATGATCTTGATTCAGTTGCCTAAATACTTATCAAACTATTGAGAAAATTCCAATGATTATTTCTTTGAGTCGTGTCTATAGTTCCGAGAAAAATTATCAGTTATGACCATTCGTTATTATCAGTTAGTGCCTCTTATTCTATATACTAAATGCATATATATCAAATGATGCTACGCCGGGTTGAACGATAAGGTGCCGTTATATTCACGTCCGTTTCGATATATAAATATATATATCGCTAATAATCACGTCACCCATATATAAATATCCCATTCATAATCGAGAAAATTGATTGATAACCAGATATATCTTTTCGAAGACGTATACTTAAAAAAAAAGAGAAATCAATGCGGATATATTTAGAAAAGTTCTTTTTTATTGACCTTATATATATCTTGATGAACGTGATACGGAAGTAGAATGGGCACAACATCGATTCTTCCGCAAAATGTTAGTTGGATCTGTTCATTCAATTCCTGTATCCTCGGAATCAATGTCGAGGTCTATCAATTTTCACGACAATTGTTCAACACGATAATGAAAAACGATGAAAAAAAAAAAATGGAAAAATATCAACATTTGCTTTGTCCTCGCGAGCATCGAATAAAGAAATTGCAATGCCAACTGTGTGTATTGACCAGTTTTTTTTTTAATTGCTCTCATTCCAAGCAAGTTACATATGAGCTTTTTATTTCCTAATTAGTGAATTCAGTGAATTTATTCCATACAACGACACGATGATATATTGTAATGTAATTATAGTTAACATACTGAATGCTTATAAAATTTCATTGCATGAGCTATAAATACATAAAGGTTTTTCTCCTGTTTTTCTTCTCTATATTGCCTTGGGTACACTTGAATATATATATTGGATAAGCACAAATGAAGTGCAATCGACATGAACAAACAAACGTTTTCATTCAGGCGCGAGAGTGAACTGGAGTGAAGAAAATTGTTTTCAAACCTACACATAAATATATATGTGTGGTTGGAAGAGGAAAAAAAAAGGAAACAAATAAATAACATAAGTGAACATGCACGAATACATGTTCGCCTTTCGTTTTGTACATGGGATGTAATAGGTATTAGTATATATGTATAGAGCAGGTATTATATGTGAACGACCACCGAGATTCGCGCGACTCGTCACGACGAGTGAATCCGCGCGGAAAAACTTTTCAGATCCCGTAAGAACCCGCTCAGCCGAGTCGTCGAGGCGCATGCACGGCGAGAGAAACGAGTGTCCAACTCGTTCCAGTGAATATATATATATATATATATATACATTTATACACTCATACATGTATATGTATATAGATATATATATTCATTCTCTATTTTTTATGCTACTCTTGGGGGATATATTTTTCTTGCCAAAAAGTCGGACATATACTTGCTATTACCGCTAGGAAAATTTTTTAAATTCATTTAAATATATACGAATGACACATTCCTGTTCTTCATGACCAACTTTATAAAATTGTGACATGAATATTTAACGTCCATTAGATGAGCATGAACATTGAAAATGAACACAAAAATATTCTATCATAATACTAAGAATTTATTTTTTATGATTCAAAATACATTTTCGTCTCGTCGTAAATGATTTCCGCTTTATTCATGCTTATATCTATTCGACGTTTCCAGGTGAAATTTCTCAAGGAAGACGATTGAATGATCGATAATATTCCGGCGGCAGTTAGATATATACAGTGCAGCACAGCAATTTCCCAGCGTTGATCGTTCTCACCGGAGATTGTCGGTTTTGCGACGAACACAATTTTTTTTTCTCTCTCACTAATATATACATGCAGATGCATTTATATTAGAATATTCGATCGGGTTTGCCATTGAGTATTACGTGCCAGACAGATCGATAACAGCTTCGCCATCATTATCAATTAGCCCGAAGGCAGGGTGAAAAAAAATGCCAAATAACTTTCTCACTTGTATTATTTTCCAGGCGTGAATATCAAAGTTGTATAAAATATTATAGTCTAGTTTGACAATCATAAGGAAGTGAAAATTCCTTGTTGTTAAAGGCCGCCTGACAATTATTTTATCTTTTCCTTTTTATCTATTTTATTGTTCATGAGAAAACGAAAGTTACATTACAAAGTGTTCATTATATACATTTATGTATATGAATTGTATATTCGAAGTTTGCGCCATACTCTATTATACACGTGTTAACATAATCACCGTGAATAAAATTATAATGTAAACATAATTAAGCGTATAAAAGGAAAATGCTTGTGCGAAAATGATGATTGAAAATAATAGTTAATATATCATTATTCTAAGTTACATCCAAAACAAATCAATCAATGAACTAATTCGTCTGTCAGTGATGTATTTAAATGGTTGAACAATTATAGGAAAAGTGTCATTCTGCATGGAAAAAACACATCGTCAAAGTTTTAATATTCACTTTCATCCATTATAAATACTTGGAACAATTAAGTGTAGAGTATATAATATAACTATCGCATTTAAAATGGTGGTCCTCGTAAAAAGTACACAAAGATCCTCACACAGATAAATTTTTACAAACATCATTAGAGAAGAAACGAAAGTTTCAATATATACCGTGAACGCGGTGATACGGAAACAAAATTGCAGTCACTTCTATCGTGATGCTTGAGGTCTGAAAGTTATTGGTCGTTCTTCGTTGTTGTTGTTGTTATTCATTGAATAAAAAAAGAAAGAGAATATAAATAAAACGTTGAGTGCATGTGGATTCGTATTTATATCTACTGGTGCGTTCGAGCGTGATATCGTACACGGAATAAGTAAATAATACTCGAATGATTGGAGAGTGAAAGAAACAAAAAATTGTAACGATTTTCTCGCATATGTAAGCATCACATCGCCCGACATATTTACGAATATATATATATATATATATGTGTGTGCTTTGCATGCTAATTTACCAATTGTAAATTGATAATCAGAATAATGTTGCCATTGTAGAGAGAAAGCATCACACGTTATTCGTGCAGAAAAGCTCGTGACTATATTACGGGATTTCCGATTGACTTGTTGCCAATTCCATCACAAACTTTTTAGTGTGATTGTGAATAAAAACGGCGCATTCGTTGTGTCAATGCAATTTAATTAATAACCAACAAATACATGAATTATCTTGTATTTACGCAATTTCACTTAGGGTTGTGTTAATGGATACATAACGACCAAATAATGTTAAATAATTTTCAAAACCAATGCATGAATTCCCGAAAAAATTCGTACATCAATCCATACAGTAATTTTGTAAAAATTATTCAATTAATGTGATACAAAAAGGGGATGCTATACAAATCTAATTCGCACACCTGTTAGAACTCTCGCCGCAATTGAATAAATATAAAACGCCTCGTATTGCCAGTTTGTGCCAGCGCTGCTGGTGTCGATTGAGTCAGATCTCTTTGAATTATTATATGAGTGGTAGTGGCGGTGGTGGTGGGTGCGCACTCGGAGTAGAGTGAAAGTCCTCGTGGTTTGAATTCGACCATGTTTTTCCTGGCTATAACATTCAGTCACTGACGCGCTCTCATATGGTGTGTTGTACTCGCGAGTGCTCCACAATTCTCACTTCAATCAATCCGAAAATAATAACATATATTTTTCATCGTATTATACATAATTAAAATTCTGACTGTTTAATACCTGCATGAATTTGCAGTTCATTACATATCATTATTTCTATATCGATATTGTGATTATATTAATTAATTTATGAATTTATCATGTGCATAAATAAATATGAGTGATCTTCACAAGATGCAACACAGCTGCCCACAGTGTGTTTAAATATTCGGTAATATTTGTGCAATACATTCTTTAAATTATTTCTGACGATGAGGAAACCATCTAAAAAAGTCTTATTCATTGAAATAAGATAATGAATTCATAATTCTTCTTTACGTATTTATTCTCTCTTTCTATCTTTCGCATCAGCTTCAACTATTATCGACAGTGATAATGAAATAGAATTGACGACTTCCTGTATGTCTTCATTCAACATTTTCCCACAAACATATGTAACATAGGTATACATATATGTATATATGTATATATATATATCTCAATGTCTTGACTGAAATGTTCAGGATGCAATAAAAACAATTATATATATGTATATATGCGCAACGTTCCGTAAGAGACGATGCAAGACCATATGTATACTTGACGTTGCATTTCTTCGTTTTAGCATTGCGTAGAAGTGCGGAGACGCCCGTGCGGACATGTGTTAGGGCCGGCGAAATTTATATTTATGTATAGGAATGTGTACTCATATGTATTATGTAAAAATAGGAGAACAATAATGAGCTACAATTCTATTGAAGGGAAATTTTTTGCTTTAACTTTTTTTAAAACTATGGAACTCTCACAATTTTTAATGTTTTTGGATGGAAATTTGTGTAACTATTCGAAGGATAGGAAAATTCTTAGAGTAACTGGTCATCTTATTAGGGAACATTTTAGTGGTAGAAATTTTGTGAAAGAAGTCGGGATTTCCCCGTCTTTATTGCTGTTTTACTTGAATATATGTCATTCATTTGCAATAAATAGATTGTGAATCGAGTTTTAGTTACACGAGAACACCAACGATGTCTAGTACTATGTATGTCTTTTTTTTATGGAGCGAGTACCAGAGAAAAATAAATAAAAATGTATAAGGGGCGGCAACCGTTACATAGGTCACATAGTTGATGAGTAAGTCGCGTTCCTGCCATATATATACACAATTCCTCAAGATTTGTATGTGTGTCTGTATACTGGTACTAGTTCTGTGGTGTCACTTCTGTTCCAGCACTCGTGACCGACAGGCATGTGTATTTATCCGTTATTCATAATTCATTGAAATTACTTAATTGAAAAGCGAGAGAATACAAATTATATAAAACGTAGAAGAAAAAAAAAATTGCATATTACGAAATTATTGCATGAGTTTGTGATTTAAATTTTTAATTGTAGAAAAATTTATTTAAATTAAATCGTAGTATTTCGTTGCATCATGTATTTATGTATTCGAATTTATAATAGTACATTTTATTTGTATACTCATGAGTAATTCTGTGGTGTTTAAACACATATACTATTCATATTTAAAATTACCTAACGTCCATTTGATTGCTATATTGTGAAAGTGCCACTACTTCTGATTCAAGTATATATGTGTATGTATATGTGTCATCTTTCTTGACATACCACACCAAAGATTGACAATTCTTTATTTTTGATTTTAATTATTTTCCACTCATGTTTCAAGTGTTGAATGCGTGAGAGTTCCATAGTGCACTTATCGTTTGTGTACATGTCAATGTAGAATGAACGGAAAAAAAGAGGACGTGATTTTTTTCTGATATTGTTTCTCTTCCATTTCTGCTGAGATATGGAAAAAATAAAACAACTGTGTTGTGTAGGTGAAAAAAATTAACCCACAGGCAGGTGCATCGTACCGTATATTGCACAACCAGAAAAATCTCAAGCACACTTTGAAACTCATCATTTTTGTGGGCAATCTATTATGTACACGCTCAATATAATGACGCATTTTCTTGAGATGTCTATAGATTAAATTTATGTATATTTTCGTCTTTTGATAACAGCAATATTATACGGTTATATCATTTAGTGTCTTATTAATCTTATCATTGGAATCTACACATGCATTTATGAATATTTACCAACATTAAACTATATTTCTTTGTTCGTATTACGTATAGAATGCAAAATGCGTATCATACCACATGATGATAAGTCATGTGTAGATTGAGAGTCACAATAAAAAATAGATTAGTACGGTTGTGTTCCACTTCCTTCCGGGTTGATGAACACAATTTTGTGCAGCAATGTGTCACGATTTGTTTTAGCATATTCAACAATTGTTCTTGCAATTTTTCTTTCTTTCAATTCTTTTTTCTATGTATTTATGGTCTACAGTTTATTTGCCATGTAATTATATTTTTTTGTAGTAATTATCCAGTTCTGCGAGTAGACGACAGAAAGTGAGACAAATTGTTATTCAGTCATTCATTTTATTTCCTTCTGAAGAATGGCAAAAAGAAAAATAGTTTGTAGATATTCTCAATTTCTTACTAGTCGTTCTTTACTACAAAGAATAATGACATTTTTCTTTCCTGTTCTTACCGCAAATTCCTTACATCAACTCTCAGAAGTGTGATGATGCCTAAAAGAACAGTCTCGCAACTTTATAATATTTAAAGTCAACTTAGAATTTCATGAACTAAAGACACTAAACGTCCAACTTTATTCTATCCTGGCACTCTAATATTCCTATTTTAACAAAGACTGTATACAACTATCTACCAACAATAATTCCTCTCGCTCTCTTTCAGACGTGCAAAGTGTTGTGTATGGTAAAGTAAAGTCGACTTTCGTTTCTCGCATCAGAGCGAGCAATTAAATTCTTGCGCGCGAAAACCTACCTCATTTCTGATGCTTTATAAACTTCCTATCGCTCATATACGTCTATAACAAGTCGGTAGTATTTTGCGGTATAAGATAATACTGGAATATTGAATCGTGAGGATGCACCGCGACCAGACACCGTGAACGAAATGAACTGGCCGGGTGAACTCTTTCTGCGAAATTTATTACACTTCACCAACTCATTATCCTACTGAAAATATTCTTTTTTTTTTCATATTTATCTCGTTTTTGTTTATCCTGCTTTATTTCATTCTTGACAAAGCGAAATGCACGAGATGTATGATGAAAATATTGGATCTTTGGTGTGTGTGTGTTGTGTATGTGCACTCTGTAAAGAAGAATGAGTATGTACTGTGTCTCAAACACAACATGCGCGCATGACAAACGAGTCTTTATTTTCATTCAACACAAAAATGTGAAAGAAAAATCGATACACATGTATATATGTACCAAGTCGGCAAATGATTGTTGTCGACAGAATTCAGAAAGAAAAAATTAACAGTTCTTTTTCATCTAAAGAGAAAAAAAAATTATATATTTAAAAAAAACAATTGTGACATCACTTTTTTTTTCCTCTTTTCAAGCTATTTCAAACATTTTCATTTTTTATTTCACTTATTGTAATAATTTTTCTATTTCTCTTTGCTTCTAGGTGATTACTAACGGCATTAAAACGGACTGTGACAGCTGCGATTCTCTGACAAACGGTGAGTCATCATCAACTTTGACACGTCGTTGAAATACAGACAATAATTTGGAGCTAAACGTATTCCGACACGTGTAAACAACTCTCCATCGTAATACCCACGTCATCATGGGTTCATTTCATTTATATCAATTTTTATTTTCCTCTTTTCATTCTTTGATTCATACCGACATTTATTACGAGGGGAGACTCGCCAGCTTATTTCTTTCAATTACATCCTCTTCTAAAGGGAACTTCCATTACGTTCAAGCGACGACCCACGATGATTATTAAAAACATTACTAGCTGTTGAGAAAAAAAAAACGACGACTGAGTTGTAGACGTCGATGGAATTCATTCAACTTCCGTTTGCAGTTCCGCCTGTGCACATCCAATTTTTCCCACTAAATAAACAAATTAATTTAATTATTAGTAAATTTTTTTTCTGCTCTTTTCCATTCTCTCGTGCTATTGATATATATTGAACAAGGACAAACTGTATTGAACCTTCGCATATTATATCTTGTTGTTATCTTTCTCACGCTGTTCGAATCAACCACGACAATATCACATTACAACCCATAACATTCTCGTATTTATTCCGTCACCATTTATCTCTTTTTCTTTCAACCTTAAGTGGATAAGTATAATTAGCACACATCCTGTAGATAGTCAATATCCTGTATACAGTAATGTCAAATGATCTGGGAAAGTGTATTATAGCGCAATGGGCCTCAGCCACGCGTGCTAGAGAGGAAGGAAATGAATCTATTTTCAGGATCTCCATCAGGTTTTTTAATAGAGCTAGTTTCGTTTAATTAAAATAAACACTGAAAATTTCACTTTCGTCTCATAAAAGCGAATCATCCGAAACGCAACGAACTCGCTAACACACCGCATTTTCCTTCTCGGCAATTTTGCTGTGACTATATTATTCTCTAATTCTAATTTGTTATTCCTTCTTTTTTTTTTAATCGCTTTTTTTCCGTATCACTTTCGCTATTTCACAATTTTATTTGATGAGTATCAGAAATAAATGTAATTTTGTGACTATTACATTTCTTCATAAAATTATTGAAGAAGTTAGGAGGTGTAATAAGATGGAATATACTTTCATAAATATTCACCCGAATATTTATGTAGTTCGATCTCTGATGCTGCAAATAGGATGATATAGCAACGTCCGACATCTCGCCATAGGGCTTGATCGCAATTCCCTTCCAATTTGTCAACTGAAATTCAATCTCAACCATATTGATATTCGATAATCGTTCATGCGACAAGTCACCTGTGCATATGTAATTTTGAGATCATTAATAGACGTAGGAATTGGCTAGAAAACGAATTATTTATATTACAATTATTTACGGTAATATGAAATTCAGATAATGGTGTATATTTTACCAACAGAAAGTTCTATAATTTTGTAAAAATTCATTTTTTCTTCATTTCAATTTAAATATAGTGTGAGAGTTGTCACCAGACACTTTAACAGCTTTGACTCTTTGGCCAATGTTAACAGGGGAAAGCGTTACATTCGATATCATTTTTTTTATTCTTATATTTATTTTTTATAATTCTTCTTTTTTCATTAACCGTGACATTGCCATAGAGCAATAAAAACGAAGACATTAATGAAAGGACTGCAACTTTCTTGTTTTGAGTCAACTATATAATACGATGTAGAGGTATAGTTTATTGACAGTGTGCTGTTGATCGACAAAGAAACTTCATAGTTGTCATTATCAATAGTGCTCATCTACCTCCTTTCCATAAATGAAACCTGTCACGCACAGCATCTGAAATGAAAATTCAACCGTCTGACAATTGTCTGCAAGCGAAACTGAAAAGTAATGAATTTTACATTTGTCATCACCACCACACGCCTCTTTCATCTTCCTCTTGCATCATCAAATGTTTTTTTTCATCATCTCCCCGTAGCAACAATTCTTGCATTACAATGGCCCAAATATGGCATTGAAAAGAATATAAAAAAATTCTTCTTTGACAGTTTGTAAATTAGAATGATCGATGAATAAATCCTTTAATCGCCTACATCTGCAGTTTACCTTGGTATCTACCCACGCTGCTACCAATTCCATTCTCTATATCCTATTAGTATGCGAAACCCTATGTTTGTTCAAAATATATATGCGAGTTTAGCGGCGCTTGATTCAAGTGACCTGCTATGCCAGATATGTCGATTACAGTTATGCAGTCAGAACTGCATTGGAGTTTGTGCAAAAATGTGCGACAAAAATACGGTCAGAGCTCGTGTCGCGCTTCTTGAACACAAATTTGGTAGACTTGACGACGACGCAGGTATTGACATTCATCAATATATCAAAGTTAAATTGAAAGGATCCTTTGTGCCATTTTCGATTTTGATAAATTAATTCTCAATTCTGCAATTAGACTTTATGTATGTTTGAACTTTTTTTCATTTTGTTTCACCAGGAAAAGAAATGGCTCCGATGATGGGAGTACCGCCGCCTCCACCTGCTCCTCACATGGGTCCAGATGGCCTCATCCTACCCCGTAAGCCTTATAACCCGTGCCTCTTTGACAGCAATCACAAAGACTTACGTAGAGAATTGCTGTTTAATCAGAAAATGTTAGTATTTCCGGCGATGTTTTATGAATTTCTCATGATTATTCAAATTTATTTCATATTTGTTACCTATTGCTATTTAGAGGTAAGAGCGTTCTCAATCAGAAAAGTGAACTTCAGCGAGCCCTCGATAGACGACGAGAAGCAGCAGTGAGACGGCAAGTTGAAAAAAATCGTGAGGAAAGCTGGAAAGATGATCCAAGGACAGCATTGCAGAGAGCTCTTGAGCAGAGAGCGCGACAAATTGAACTAATGGTCAGTAATTATCCAATTATACATTATTTTATATGTTCTTTTGCATTGTCATTGAATTAACTCAATGAATGATGATTTAACTGCCAGTGGATTTTTTTATTCCAGGAACATCCACCAGTTGCTGAACCACCAAATCCATTAGTAACTGCGAGAGCAAAGTTACGAACACGCACGGATTCGCAGTGAAGAGAGAGAATTTATATATAAAGAAAAACCAATTGCCTATATGATCAAGTCGTTACACTCTCTCCCATTCGACAGGTGGAATATATTGGGGGAGAAAAAAAAAAGAGATATAAGAGTCATCATTGCGTCAAATTGTAAATCGACGTTAGTGTGTGCAGCCAACTTTTTTAGATTTTTTTTATACGCCAATTACTTTGTGGCTGTGTATATATTCTTCGCGATGGAAGACAAAAAAACCGGTCGTGAGATGAGTGGGGTTGCGCCTATATAGATATTTATATAAATCACCATAAATTGAAATTCATGAAATAATATTACTATCTCGTTTGCGATGGCTCATTCATATCTGATTAACATAATACAGATAAAAGGGAGGTTCTACACGAATTGTTGCAGAGAATGAATTTATGAAGATTATCGTATACTTAACTACATCGCAATAATTTTGATAAATGAAAAACGGATCTCGTATATCTTCCTCATTTTAAATTACTTTTATCCTTTTGTTTTTTTTTCTGGAGCGAGCCTACTCCTTGTGGGACCACGTGTGCAGTTTTCAATCACTGTACAATAAATGAAAGGCAAACTTTAATTTCATTTGCTTGCGATACCACGTGTATGAACAACAGATATTAATCTTTCATTTTTTTCATCTCATTCACAAAGATAATGACTTCCATCAATAAAAAGAAATTCTTATTTGTACCATATACTTTTTAGGAGTTAATATTTAGCGGTAAATTGCAAAGTTAACAAGTTAATATCTTCAATATTGTAATTAGTAAAACCGAAGATATAGCAAATTTTTTTTTCATTGAGGAATAATAGCTATAATCATTCATGAAATAAAAAGGAGAAAAAGCATAAGAAATTACTGCGATGAATATGAATTCTTTCTTTATATTTCCGTGCCTTCCTATATGTATATACAAATACATTCAAATACAAACAGAAAGTCATTTCAGAAAAATTCATCTCATCATCCAGACTTTTTTCAGTTTATTTGATGATAACACTGTATTCATTCTTTCGATCATTTCCTGTCAATACAAAAAAACAATACGCGAAGAAACTACGCGTAGGGATGTGGGTGTTAGAGAGGTACGATAATGTCCCATGTTGATCACCCAACACGCATGAAAAAACACGCGCATGGGTATACAATAATGTTAAGTGACTCAAAATTGGATGCAGATTTTTTTCTGATCAACTTTATCATTCTGGCACATTATTGAGACGTTAATCAAATGCATCAACAAATATTAATAATCGTCACCACGTGATATGACTTCTTTGCACGTGGGACGTAACACCAAAGTGTGTTCAAATTGGGCTGTATAACAACCTTTTACGTCAACCAATGGT
The DNA here is from genome assembly GCA_030523045.1 of Meteorus cinctellus. Taxonomy (NCBI): domain Eukaryota; kingdom Metazoa; phylum Arthropoda; class Insecta; order Hymenoptera; family Braconidae; genus Meteorus; species Meteorus cinctellus. Next base: position 29,561 of record JAPYZF010000230.1, on the reverse strand, counting down.
GGATAAGCTTCCACTGCTCCCTTATCACAAAGATCTTTCAATGCCATTTGGTACTTAGTACATCCAACTCTGTCTAACCAACGCTTGCAGAATGCCAATGTACCTGGAATATCATGGTAAAATTTAGTTTCATCATGTTGAACATCATATAATAATGAGTGAGAGTAAGAGAAACATACTGAAGTTTTTGTTGATTGTATTCAAGAGTGATTTGCTGCTTTGCAATCTCAATGGCACGAAACCTGCATCGAAACTCTTCATATAATGTGAGCAATCAGAATCATCATGAACAATTCCACGGCCAGTTGACCCGAATGTTTCAATAGCATAAAACTCATTTTCCTCCATTCTTGTAGCTTCTCCACCACGAACAATCGGTACAGTTTTACCAGCGTGAATACGATATGGCGCAATAGAGTGTCCATTGAGATTCCTGATTGATTTAACTTGATAAGTTTTACCATCAATTTCCACTTCATATGATTCCATTACTTCTTGAATAGCTGCACCAACATCACACAATTGTACATCAATACCAGCCGCCTTAATACCCGTATTTGTAGCGTCACGCACAGCTTCAATCAATCTATCATACTTAGGATTGAATGAAAGCGTAAATGCACAGTCAATAATCCGTCCATTGATGTGGGTACCAAAATCAATTTTAGTGACATCATCGTACTCGAGTACAGTTGGATCACCGGCGTTTGGGGTGTAATGAGCAGCACAATGATTCCTTGAACAACCAGTTGGAAAAGCCAAACCTGCTTTTAACCCATCCTCACCAATGAGTTTCCTCGCAGTATTTTCAAGCTCATTGCAAATTTCGATCATTGTCATTCCAGGTTTAACCTGGCAACGAAACATCCCGCATAGATAAATCATAAATCATGTATCTCATGGGACAATACCTCAATGAGATATAATTAAAGGATCTTCACCATAGAGTATTATTCATATACATACCCAATTCATGATGTGTTTTCGTGTTTGTCTATGTGCTTCGGCCGCGTGTCTAGCTTCATTATAGATATCATTGTGCATTCTATCAAGAGCTCTGGCTTCTTCACTCGTGAATCTATCTTTCGCCGTTCTATCATCAATTCCAGCTGCTGATGGATGCTCCATTATTTGACCTTCTTGGAAAACCCCATCAGCAAATAATTCCGCAACTGGAATTGTTGGTGGATCAGTTTGCTGCTTGGTGCCTTTTCCACGAGGTTTACGTTTCTTTTTTTTTTTCTTAACTTCTTCCGTATCACCACCATTTTCAGTAACGCCAGGAGCTGGAGAATCAAAATTAAAGATACGTGAATATACATATACATCCATATATTTTTTGATCTATGCCGAAAAATCAAATATCAATTATCACCTTCAACTCCTTCTGTTTCATCTTCTTTTCTCTCTTCTACAGCATCTGTTGTGGTCTCACCAGCACCTAATAATGAAATATAAATATCACAGTGATGATGCAGGAATTGCAAACAATGTGTGTGTGCTTTCATTTTAAAATCTTCAGACTCAACGAAACTGATGGAGTGATTAGAAAAACAAATTCAATCTGATTTTTGTAGGAGTCGGATATTGGTTTTTAAATTGTTCGTCTTTTCAATATGAAAAAAAGAATCACTGGAAGCAATAGGATTGGGTAATGCACATTTGTATGTTGTCTACACGCATTGGAGAACCGGGAAACACCCGTGGCAAATAAATATTAGGAAAGCATTACATACCAGACTTCTTCTTCTTTTTTTTCTTTTTCTTTTTTTTTGTTGCATCTGCAGGACAGCTTTCATCCTCGTCATCTACAATATCGTCGTGTTCTTCATCAATTAATTTTTCAGCGGACTTGCCGATCTCATCAAGTACCGCGGCCATTTTTCTCATACATAGAAAAGATTAAATAAAAATTGTAGTGCATGCTACAAACATGATGCATACTTGATCGATAAGGCAGGTTTTTCCATTACCAATTATTGGTGGTTACAATCGATTACTCGCAACGTCACTTGCGTGCTCGATTTAAATTTAATTTCATCAATTTTCAGTACCATAAAAATAAAAAATTTGAGTTACATACCGCACTGTCTCTACGTGGATCATACTTGCATGACTTGATGAGAAGAAAATTTGATGATACTCAGGGTTAGAGCATTGCAGTATTTGGAATGAGTACACATGTGAATTTAATATGTATCGATGTTTCAGAAGTATAAAAAGTTTTTCACAGCTGGCATAAGATTCATTTCAACCGGAATAAACTAGTCATAATGAAGTTCTATCAGCAGTAAATGTTTTATTGATATTCTTATATATCCTAAAATATAAAATAATTATGACGATTAAGAATGCTCATGAAGTAATTGTAACTGCTTGTGAAGTCTTTTGATACAATAACAATATGGTATATAATTTTATTCTCTGCATTATTTACAATCCCACGACTTTTCATCAATGGATATGAGGCAATATATTCTTATTCTCGCATTCAACCAACTGATGAAAGAACAAGCGAGGCCACATCCGGATCTTGTGATCGTACAGACAATTGCATAGTCACTTGACTACCAGCTAATGCTAATCTGGCACGCGCAGAAATCTCTTTTCCGCCACGGAAAAGTCCATATAAAAGTAATACATGTGAAGTCGCACCAGATTGTACCCGATCACTTCGCTCTACAGGTTCTAGACCCAAGAACCCGACCAAACTTTGCACTGCTGCCTCAAGAGTCGTGACATTAGCCCCAAGAGCAAATGTTTCCTCCATGCACGTTAAGCCACGTGATGCCGCATTTTCCCATGCAACATTCATGTCCATACCTCTGGAGCTAGCTCCACGCATTTGATCGGCCAAAGTTACTTCAAGATCTTCCAGCTATTAAAAGAATTAACAAAACATATGAAAATTAGCAGATTAATCAATTGATATTCAGTTATATGCAACTAGCAGAAACAAATTCTTACGATATAATCATCTTGGTATCCTTGTTCTGCCTCAGGAAGTCCAGTTGCGGGATCACAATCGCGTATAATGAACCGCAATGTCGTTGGAATAGTTGCTGGAGTTAAATGTACATCATCAGGGTACAACAATACTGTATAAGTTGTTCCTGGCTCATTGTACGGCAATTTTGCACATGGTACTTCACGAACAACTGTATAACCTTCTGGAGCATCAACAGCAACGCTTACATCTTCAAGCAATTGATCTGGTAATGTATTAACGCAGTCAAATTGTAAAATTAGATAAGCGCTAAATGTATGCTTCACGCATTTAACATTATATTCCGTTTCAGATTCAGTGAGTTCAATGACTGCAGAAGATTTAAATGGCAATGACTCCTGAATAATTGAAGCTAGTTGTGGTACTGCTGATAATTTTTCAGCATAACTCTCCTCTCGTGTCAATCTTGGCTGAGTTGGCTTGATTGTTAATTGAACTTCAGCAGGAGATGGCTCCTCAGCGGCTTGGGCCGCTGGTACTTGCGATATATCAAAAGGTTCTTCCATAGATGTCTTTGTATAATTGCGTAGAGCACGCTCAAGACTTGGCACGGATAACAATGGTGGATGAATCAATGGCAACACAGATGGATCACTTTTATATTGCAAAATCGTGCAGTAATATGCAGCTCTATCGCGAACTTCATCGTCCGAGTCTAATTGACAACGTGATAGTAGAACCAGAACGTTCGGTAATAGAGTAGGACAAGCTGCAGCGAAGCGTGCCAATGCAGTGACTGCAGCGGCTCTCACGCTTGCACTTTCCAAAATAACGCGATTATAAATGAAACGAATGTAACGTGATGGATGCTTTGAAGTTGGCCCTTCCTGTCCAAGAAGATGGAGAATACGGACAGCGAGTGATGTGTGTTCGCAGTCCTCAATGAATTCGCAAAGATGAGCCAATCCGGCTTCTTTGGCTTCGGCATTACCTTCCATCACTGCAATTATTGTATCTGCAATTGCTGCTTTGTACTCCAATCCACCCTCATCTCTTAACATTGCTGAAAGGAAATTCATCAGCACTGAATGCTTTCGCGGGAACTTTTGACATAGTGCTCGTATTGCCTGAACGACGACAACTTTGAATTCATCCGAAATTTCCGACACGAATGTAGCAATTTGTTTCATTAAACGATCCACAGAGCTCTCAGCGCCGGTCTTGAGTAATGTAGTAATAGCCAATGTAGCAATAGATCTGTTAGGATCGGTTATTAAATTCTCCAAATCCAAATTGCATGCTGTGACTGCAGCAGGATGAGACATAGCAACCTTGTTCAATGTACGAACTGCAGCGAATCTCAGCGCAGGCTTTGATGAGCCGCAGAATAACTGGAGAACACTGATTGCTGGTGCAATCTCACGAATACCACTGCGACCAAGATTGACCAAAGCATGCGCAGCCTCATAAACTACCATTTCAGATTTATGACGCAAACACGCTTCGATGAATTCTAGAAGTTCACCACCTTCATTTGTGTCATCCAATAATTTACACGCCATTCTGATGAGCATACACGCAGCGTATGGACTTTTTGGACTTGTTCTCATAAGTTTTGCCACCAATTTTATTACTGCATGTTTATCCGATTTACGTGCTTGATATAGAGCACCAAGAGCGTGATATTGAACCATTACATTGTCGGAATTCAGTGCTTCTTGTGCTTCATTGGCCCATCTTCGTGATACATCACCCGAAACATTGCTCAAGTGCAACGATGACACTAAAGCCGCGCTACTTACCGCTGGTGATTTGTCAACAATTGCTTGTTTCATGTATCGCTCAATTGCCGTCAACATTGCACCATCGGTAATTGTGCATAAAGCACGAATCGCAGCAGCTCTGTACAAATCCTCCTTTCCGGTCATATCCTTCGTCAAACTTGATGTCACAATGATAACATCCTCCGCTACAGAGCTCAATTCTTTGATACCCAAGTATACCAAACGTCTGAGTATTACATCACGCGATTGAAATAGTTTCGTCATGGCAAAAAATGCCTCTGTAGCTTCGGTTGTTCCGAGTTGTTCACCCTGATTCAATAGATACAGGATTTTCGTGAGAATATGTGCACATTTCCGTGGATTCACCGGCGTGTCATTGAACGTTCTTGCTTCTTGAAGCACAGTGGTCTTCTCCAAATTTTGAAATGGATTTCCACCACCTGAAAAACAAGTACACACAATGATCGTGGTTCATCAATACTGTACAAAATGAATTTTTAATCCTCGCATTGTTAGACATTACACTCATTTACAAATTTCAACAAGACTAACAACGAAAACCCCCTCTTTGTTGTACAAATTATGCTTATAACTATAATAATAATAAAAACATGTCTCAATGGAAGTATTTCCGGCATGTAGAACTTCAGAAAAAAAATCATTCAGTTTCATTCTAGGAAATGGATAATTTTCATCGGGTTCAGAGACATCAGCATTTGTTCTTGTGATTAAACGTCAGGAAATGCGTTCGAGAAATGAAATATGTGTATCTCGACTGACAGAACATGATGGAATTGGTTATCACACTATGGAATATCTTACGCTGACGTGAATTGTTATCAATCATAACTTACCATCTTCCTCTTCTTTTTTATCGCGTTTGAAGGCATTCATTTTTGCCTACGATTTTCTACAATTCGGCGAGAGAATTCGAGAAACTCAATCACCTTCACCGTCTTCTTTTCAACTTTTTATCAGGCTGTTCACAATGAGCTTCAGTAACACGTCACCTATACACGATTCCTACACCCAGAAATTACAATTCGACGGCCATTAGCTTTTCGTCGATGTTACTTCGAAGTTAATGCGCGAGATGGCGGCAAAATGGTTCTAAAATATTTGGCGGGATAAATTGTCATTCAAATAAGTGGAACCCTGAATCCAGATAAAATAAAAAAAGGTGTTCGACGATGCAATGATGATTCAAACCAGCATAATTGTTCGTTAAACAACAGTAGATGAAACATCCTGCATTGACGACGACGTTATTGTTATTTGTATTGATAGGATGGGTTTCCTCCTCATAATTAATATTTATTATTTGTAGTTATATTATCATTTTCATCATCAATGTTATTGTCACAACTGATTGTCAAATTGGGTCAATTGAAAGGGGCAAGTGGAATAAGATTGATAATTGAGTATCATCACACATTATATTAGAAAAATCTGTGACATATAAGTTGGAAACGTATAGATATAATTCGAATAAATCTTATCAAATGCGCGTAAACAATTAAATGAAAGGAATGATCAAATAGTTGAAGTATAAATGCAATTATTTGTAAGTAGAAATATATTTACATATATATACATATGTGTATCCAATATGTGGAATGAAAAAAACTCAGTTTAATCAATGAGTTTATTTCATCATTAGAATATCATTTTCCCACGATAATACACAAATTTTGACTTCGTGTATGGATGAGACACTACAATTCGGATATGTGATTAGCCTTAATCTTCTTAACAGCCCGTTCTGCAGGTCTGATGCATATTTTTTTGCCGAATACTTCAAGGTATCCTCCCATCAAGTAAATTCTGATTACCACCGTATGCTTTGGGATAGCTGAACAAAAATTATTTTCATATAGTACTCATAATGTGATTGTTAGATTGTCCTATTCCAATAAAGAACAAGAAGTAAACTTACTGCGAACAACATTATCTTCGCTAATTATATTGAATGTATTTTTCGTATCTTGGATAATTATGCCTTCAATACCAACCAAAGTCGGACATTTTGATCTAATAATACTGATTTTGGCTCCATGATAATCTGCTTTCATTAATTTTTGGTTTATCATCTCCCATCGATGATCAACAGAACTCGTTGGTAATCTTTTATGATTTTCAAAACCTAATGTCTGCTGTATATACTCCATCCAGAGTTGGTTGAGTGGTAATAACTCCTGATACTTGAGATCATTTTTCGTCGGAATATTATTCTTTTGTTTTTGCTTCCGGGTTGTTAGGAAAGATCGTTTCCTTGACTTTTGTTTATGCACTCTTGATTTAACTTTATCAAAGATGAAGGTCTGTTACAATAATGATAAATATAATATCCATTCATTATTTGTATGTTTTCGAATCAATATTATATATTCCTAGTGAATTTTACCTTCTTAAGCTCGTTAGAAATGTCCTTGATATCTGATCTAGGCAAGTGCTTTTCTAGAAAATCAACCATGAAACTCTCACAAGTTTCAGATGTGTTAACCTGCTTGGTAATCCCATTGGGAAGTGGTCTGCTTACGATTTCTGAAATTGTTGTAATTAAATGTTTCAAATTACCAACACCACAGATGAACAAACAGTTAAAAATAAAAAGGACTCACTTGCTGTCTTCATCTCAATAACACGATAATCCGATTCTATAAATTAACTAAACAATAGTGGCACGCATACGAGAAACCGTATGGGCGATGCTATTGAGTTCTTTTGTTGATATAACCTCAAAATCAAAGCGTGAGATGGCGATAAGATCGTACTGAAACATTTGGCGGGATGCGATTTCATTCAAAAATTAGTACGCAGCATTCAGATAAAAAAAAAGAATAAATTGATTCCGCCTAGCCTCACTGTTTTGATTTGCAGTTTCTATATATTCCAACGATGTTAACCAATCATGCAACAAAATTTGCGATTTTTGTGAAGACCGACAAACATACGATATTTATGAGGAGCATGAAATATTGAGGTTAGGTGGATGTCCAAATTATTCACATCCATAGTAAACCTGTATATATATATATATATAGGACTTCATTTATAGTGTGTGTGTGCATATATTCTCACTCATGTAAACATACGATGAGATTTCATTGGTTTACATTAAATCCAGCGTGGTTAAAGTTGAACACATGATCATCAAACAGTTCACCAATATCATTTAGATTGCTTACATCCAACTATTATACGTGAATCGACGTGTCTCAATTGTTGGACAAATTGCGTAAGTGTGATTCAATAAATACGAGTAAAGTTATATTTTCATTTGTCAGGGCATTTCAAATTTTTGCAATTGGAATGAAATACACATTCAGGTTCATTAACGTATTATATAAATTTTATTCAATTTATGTATGCATAAAAAACTGAAGATTGAAAATGCCTTTCATAATTTTGTGATAAGATAATTTCTAATCAGAATTCTTTACAAATTTCAGATTGGTTTGGGATGGCAATTGAAACGAAATTATTATGGCAGGATTACTTAGTTATTGCTTTAATGATAATCATCAGTGTAAGCATCGGTATTTACTACAGATTGACCGGTGGAAGACAGAAGACATTCGAGGTAATTGACAGATTATTAAGAGACCAAGTGGTGGGTCATGACGAATGGAAAAGCATTACAACTACTTTACTGTAGCTTCATTGCTATTCATATGAGATCAACAACATGACATAAAGCGTGGATGACCTCGCTGTCACGCACCACTAAGTGTAATTGAACCGGTATGTAATTCTGAATTTAGGAATACTTCTCAGCCAATCGATCAATGAAAGTAGTTCCAGTTGCTATTGCTCTTATGGTATCATTCATGTCAGCAATAACACTTTTGGGAGTGTCATCTGAGAATTACTCTTATGGTTCACAATTTGTAGTAATTAATATTGCATATCTACTTGGCACACCGTTGGTATGCTACGGATATTTACCCGTTTTCTATAAGCTTCAGGCAACTAGTGCTTATGAGGTATGTGAATGCAATACAATTAGGAAAGTCCATATTATTCATCATCGAGAAATAAGTACTGAAGTCCTGAATTCCCATTTATTAGTATTTAGAGAAACGTTTTGGTGTGGAGACGAGGATTTTGGCAAGTTTCGTTTTATGGATACAAATATTGCTGTATTCTGGGATTGTACTTTATGCACCAGCATTGGCTTTTAAAACGACTACTGATCTAGATATATTGACAAGCATATTGAGCGTTGGGCTGGCCTGTGCATTCTATTCGAGTATTGGCGGAATCAAAGCAGTGTTGATTACTGACATTTTTCAAGCCGTACTGATGTTCGCTTCCTTGGGCGCTGTTATTGCAACTGCTGCGTATTCAGTTGGTGGATTGGATGAAATATGGAATATAGCGAGTGCTGGTGGTCGTTTAAATTTCGACAATATATCTCCCGATCCAACTGAACGACATACATGGTGGAGCCTCATTGTCGGCGGGTTATGTACTTTCCTATCACTATATGGTGTTAATCAAATACAAGTTCAAAGATTACTTACTGTAAAAAGTTTGAAATCTGCACAAAACGCACTGTGGATTAGTTGGCCAATTCTTACTGCACTGTCATGTATGACATGCTTTTCAGGATTGGCGATTTACAGTAAATATTATAATTGTGATCCATTGCTATTAGGAACGATCAAAAAACCAGACATGTTGATGCCATTGTACGTAATGGATACGATGTCATCAATGCCTGGAATGCCGGGTTTGTTTATCGCAGGTATTTTCAGCGCAGGTTTAAGCACGATATCAGCAGCACTCAATTCACTTGCGGCTGTGACATTGGAAGACTATGTGAAACCAATTTATTTCAAGTGTGCACGAAAAGAAATAAGCTCATCCAATTCTTTAATATTAGGCAAAATTCTTGCATTCGCATTGGGAATTTTATGTATCGCCCTTGCTATATTAGCCCAGTATTTAGGTAATGTGCTTCAAACAAGCTTAACAATATTTGGTGTTGTGGGTGGACCTCTTTTGGGATTATTTACATTAGGAATGCTTTGTCAATCCGCGACAAAACGAGGTGCTATGACGGGTGTGATATTTTCACTCATCCTTCTGTTATGGATCGCATTTGGTGGACCCAGACCAAAACCCAAAACACTGCCAGCATCTATCGCTGGGTGTAGTTCTGATGAATTACTAGCTCAAAGTTTAAGATTAAATAATTTGAATAATAGTACAACATCATCAACGCCGGTAGTTCAAGAATTTTTTTACCTCTACCGACTATCATACATGTGGTATGCGCCACTTGGATGTTTTCTTACAATATTCATTGGCTACATAGTTAGTAATATATCACGAAGAATGAGATGGGAAAGACCTGCACCGTCTCATCCAGACTTATTTTTTCCGTTTATAGCCAATCGCATAGCGAAACGCAAAAAGGCTGATAGTGACAAAAGTCCTGTTAATTATATTTTGCCCAATAAATATACGTTCAAAAGTGACGATGCGTTGGATGCGGAAAGCACACCAATTTGATCTTTTAAAGAATAGTCCCAGCTGTGACTTTATCCATGTTTTGGGAATGGGTATGGATTAGGGATCAAATAATTAGTATAAGTAGTACCTATTTTTTGAGTAATAGTAACTGACTCATGTTTCTTTCCACAATCAATTAATATTTCATGTGATCCACGAAGTTGAATGTTACTAAAAACAATATGGATTGTTACTAGAGCAAAATTATGTGCCAAGACAATAAATACAAACTTCAATCGATTGACTCTCCAACTAACGAACTGCCAATCCAGAATGGTGCAATATCATTTTTTCTTTTGAAGTAGTTAAAATCTCTTCTTTTTCCTTGAGTATGTGACATCTATGGACACGTCAAACTTATTATTTCGGGTTCGTATATTCATAATTGTTATCATAATTATACTCACTATTATTGGAGCCAATTGGTTTCCATCACGTATTATAATTTATTTTGTATACTCATATCACAACTGTTAAAAATTTACAAATTTTTATGTACTTATGCACATTTTTTCGTTTTTTTTTTGTTTTCACTGGATAATCTATGTCGTTGTCAGCTGTATACAACAAAAACCATATAACACAATTCAGAAATGTTGCTGCTATTACAGCATTACGATAATTGAATAGATTGAATTCTGTTGAATAGGAAAATGAAATGTTGCACTTCGAGCTAGTGCTCTTGCATTTCGAATGTATATTTACGATATTAGTATGTGTAATCAAATAAGTTGATCATGAATGAATAGTATGACTGGTTGTTGGTTTACAGAAATAAAAATACTCTACTCGTCAGTATTCTTTTATCATATTCTTCGCACCAACAATTCTGATTTCCAACTCACATTCGCACGATGGCCGACCATTGATGAATTTGCGTAACGGTTCTGTCATATATACAATAGTGTGAATTGATATGAATCAAAAAGTTGGCCCTAAGACACATCATCTTCAATTACTCGGAATTAGGCAATTAAAATTGTGCGACAACTGGCGTCTTCGGGACTCATCTGAACTGGTGACAACTGGATGTAGCTAGTTTTAATTCAAATTGTTATGGTTCATTATTACTCAGCCAATTCCAATCTCTTTCTTCCCTCTTTTTCCTTCTTTTATTGCCAATCGTAAGACATGAGTATCATATATGTTTTTTACTTGGTATTTTATTACACAAATCATAAAAAAATAAAAAATATATGGCCATTTTTGGGGCCTTTTCTAGACATTCTAAACGCAACATTGTTTTCGAATTTCCTGTGAAGTAATTGAAGTTATTCAGCCATTCATGAGTCGATGTATTTTGAAATACATAAATGTAGTTTTATATAAATTGCCAGGATGAACTGTAACGCCCCTATAGAAATGAGTAATACTCCGAGTGTCACATGTGCTTGATATATAGCTCACAATGTCATTGGTTCACATCGTGCAAATCAACTGACGTCTCTCTGAAAATATCCAGAACGATATTGTGAAACAATTCGGCATACAACCAGATTTATCCCGAAAATTGTAATAAACATACGGCTAACTATTTGAGCCGCTGTATTTATGTATATATATATATATAAGGCAATTCGAATGACTATGTGCAATTTGGAATGGGTATAAAATCGCCATACAAGCTCTCGAAAGGATCAAATTGCGTGCAGACGCGTTGCGTGACATACAGAATGGCTTTCGTTGAGTCAAGCACATAATTTCTGAAGATCCTGCACATGATATATCACATCCCCTTATCAACATTATGATTTAAAGATTAAAAAAGTCGTCTGTTTGTATTCGCGTGCGCCATGCTACAGATAATTCATATATAAAGAAAACTATTGTTATATTGTTTTCAAACATATTTCATTTATCATCCCATTTATAATGATGTCAAACAACTGAAATATTTTACAACACTATATTTTCATACAATCTCCATTGCGTAATTTGAGTATCAAAATTGTATACACGATATTCTATTTTTGTGACGAAATCGAGAAGAAAATAAATGAATCAATTAAGTTTGAATAAACTATATTTATGGATGCTGCTGATTTATCCCTTTCTGGCCTGTTTCCTGGAGAGATGACTGAAGATCGGTGTCAAATTCGTGACAAATGTAAACGAATGAGTAATTCCAGAATTTTCTGCCACATAAATAAACATTTATGCATCTATAGCGATGCGTAATACATTAATTGATTAATAACTTCGATGAATTAAAGCATCACACACGATAAACATCATCATATCTCATATTGTATAATTGTTTGAATTAATGATGTAATAATTTTTGTAGAATTCCATCATTCCATTTGAACGATTCCACATAAAGTATTGTTCTTCATGAGGACACAATATACCGTGACGTTTGGATAACGCCACCAGCGAATAAAACAATACCGATGGAAGGGACGCGGTGGTGTATAAATGCGCATATGACAATTAAAATCATCAGTCTCGAAGCTTTTCTCCAGTTCAGTCCGGTTGTTGTCCAGCAGTATACTCATTAAGATTCACGATAGAAGGGAGATACATGTAAATAATCTCTGTTTTCGAACTTGTTCCACATTTTCCTGAAATCAATTTTCAAAATACTGTTTTTTTTCTTTGAATGTAATAAATTTACCAAGTTTTTGAGAATTTGTTTTATATTCCGAAATATTTATGCGTTACATCAGGAAACTCAGTACGATTATTCAACTTCAATTTCGAACGTTCCTATTGATTGAAAAAAAAAACATCGGTTGAGTGATTATTTTCGTTGCATAATATTTTTACATAATAAGTTCGTCCAGAAATAGAGAAAGATTGTTGATCAGGATTTCCGTTGACAGCCTGCCGAAATATCAAGGTGAGCACAGTTTGTTTTCATGTTTACCTTCATGCCATATCCTTCCCGTGCAATGGATATAATCTTCAGTAGTTTTTTTAATGGATGGCTCAATCTATGCATGTTTGAATGAAGAACATGACTCGCTGTATGAATATGATTTTGCCTCTTATTGATTTATCGTGTGTATTAGTCAATATCTATTGAGTCACAATAGATATTCAACTATCTATTATACCAGTTGCTACAATCATATGGAAAACTATCTACTGTGCTGAATACGAAGTTTGACTAATCCGTTTACGTAGCTTTCAGTAGAACGCTTATTCAATGTATAGTCAGTTATCATAGATAATATGAATAAGCAATATTCCAAATAAACTTTTCATTAAAAATATCTATAAAAATACCAATAAAGCCCGGCCCGAGGCGTACGATTGGATCGATCGATCTGCTTCAAACCAGAAATCATATGCATTCCTCCCGTGCATCCCATCAGAATGGAATTGACCGTAAAATCGAAAATGATAATGACCAATTGCCTTCAATATATTTTAATGAAACAACATTCCCGCATCGCTGCTCGTTTTTTTTTTTGAGGAATTCAATATCTTCATATCACTCATTATATATGAACAGGAAAAAAAATTCGCCAACATGCGTTTACGTTTACTCATCCTCCTCATCGCATCATCCGCATCTTCAGCTGAGCAACGGCGAGTGACGTCCCAACAGCAACAAAAATGTGATTTGGAAAACCCATCGCTACAAAATCTTTTCTCATGGGTGGATTACACTGTCTTGGCAACGATGCTCCTTGTGTCGTGCCTCATTGGGACTTTTTATGTGGTTTTTGCAAAAAAACAAGAAACTGGTCAAGATTTCTTGCTTGGAGGCTCTGATATGGGAACATTACCCATGGCTATGTCCTTGGCTGCGAGCTTCGTGACAGCTATTGAACTTCTCGGGAATCCTGCCGAGATGTACAGTCAAGTAAAAGAAATAATCTATGAATAAATAAGTACATTCGATGAATTTTAGTACTAGAAGATGTTATCATTCCAGGGCACTCAATTTTGGATGACGTGTGTAGCATTCATCCTGGTTGTTCCAATAACGTCCAACCTTTACTTACCTGTATATATGAAGCTCAGGCTGACATCCAGTTACGAGTACTTGAATTTACGTTTCAACTCTCACTGCAGATTATTGGCCAGTATACTTTATATGCTCCAAATGATTTTGTATAGTTCAGTAGCGGTTTATGCTCCAGCATTAGCTCTAAGTCATGGTGAGTAATTCAAATTCGGTACTTAATGATCCTGTCGAAGTATAATTACATATCATTTCATATGATTCTATATTTTCAGTTACTGGCCTGAATACATATCTGGCAGTGGCTCTAGTCTATATCGTTTGTATTTTTTATGCTTCCCAAGTGAGTATCAGAATATTAAATACATACTTAGATGAATAATTATTGATAATCTATTAATATTCATTTACTATTTTAGGGTGGCATGAAAGCTGTCATTATGACAGACACATTCCAAGGCGCGGTTCTATTGGTTTCTCTATTTGTAGTCCTAGGCCTCGGTATATCTAAAGAAGGTGGAATAACTTCGGTTTGGCAGAAAAATCAACAAACTGAGAGAATCGAATTTTTTAATTTCGATCCCAACCCAACGGTACGACACAGCATATGGAGCGTTGTAATTGGGGGTACTTTCTATTGGGCCACAATGTTTTGCAGCAACCAAGCGTCCGTCCAAAAGTATCTTAGCGTTGAATCAATCGGCCAAGTGAGAACGTAAGTGAAATATTCATGCATTCCCAAAACTTTATTTTCCAAATGGAATATTTATCCACATAATTTTCCTTCGTTTCAGAGCGCTATGGGTGTCGTCCTTAGGTTTAATTCTAGTTTACACCATCAACTTCCTCACAGGAATGGTTCTTTATAGCGAATATAGCGATTGCGATCCTCTGAAAGCAGGATACATCAGTGGCCAAGATCAAATGTTACCGTTGTACGTTATGAATTCTATGGGTAGTAAGCTCGGTGTTCCCGGATTATTTGTCGCAGGAATTTTCGCAGCATCACTAGGGTATGCAAAAAAACAGAAGTAACGAACAAATAGCGGAAATGAACCGCGAAAAAATTTATAAATGAAGGCAATTAATGGTTAGCATACTCATTGCAGAACTGTAGCGAGTGCATTGAATTCTCTGGCCGCGATCACGTGTGAAGACATCATGCAAGGTCTGTTAAAAATTAATGTGCCACCTAGCAAAGGTGCTATTTATGCACGATGGATCAGTCTCTTTTTTGGAATCCTAAGTTTTGCATTTGTTTTCATTGTTGAACGTCTCGGCGGAGTTCTCCAGGTAGTCATCACTTTTCTGTTTGAAAAAAATTGAATAAAATAGTATCCGAAGAAATTAAAATAACATAATCCACAATTTGTTCATAAGGTTGCCTTATCTTTCAATGGTATGGTGGGTGGAGTTACATTAGGACTATTCTCACTTGGAATGTTTATTCCGTGGGCTAATGCAAAAGGAGCGATGACTGGCGCAGTCACTGCGTTAATTTTAGTTTGTTGGATTGGTCTAGGTGCGCAAGTTGCAATGCTCAATGGAGAGATTCACCTGGATGTTAAAGAGTGGTCAATTGGAAATTGTCCTTGCATAAATCAAACGATGTATAATTCGCAGAGTAACGACGATCCTCCTAGCAGCACCGAAACTTGGTCGTTATACAGGGTAAGTTTGATATTATTCAACAATTAGTATAAAAATAGTTAATTAATTTCATGATGCATTGTTTCCAGATAAGCTATTTATGGTATAGTATGATCGGCTGTCTTGTGACAGTAGTAATCGGCACTATCGTGAGTTTTCTAACTGGTGCTCAAGATCCCGCTGAATTAGACAGTGATTTATTGAGCCCCCCTGTGAAATACTTTCTTGGTGAACCTACTAAATCACCAAATCGTAATGTACAAGGCATTACCAACTATGCGCTTGAGTTGATAGATGAGAAAATCACGAATTATGAAGTAAAGAACGTTAAGTCATGAAATTAGAATAATCATGTTTTCTCTACTATTATTCATGAGCGATAAGAGTCTACCTCAAAGTCCAATATATATTGCGACATTATTGCGAATTATAATTGTAAAAAATATTCTCCGAATTCTGTTTGTGTGGTTAGGCCAACAATTTTAGTATTGATTTATATGTACGTTGTGAGAAGCTATATGGAACTAATGTCTGATATAAGAAGTCTTAGCTCATATAATTTATAACAAAAAAATTTTATACCGTGGTCAATTCGGCCGTGTACTTATAATAATGTATGTATATACTTAAATGTGTAGTATCTAATGGAAATATCAAATGAATGTGGATGAAAGAATTTGTTAATATTTCTCTTTACCCCCTTTTTTCATGTATTGATTTATTTAGAATTCGATCACATTGTTCATGTCAAAAATCAACGAGAGAAACCTGAGCGAATCTGGGGAAGTTCATACCACATAACAATACTGTGTATCTGCCTTCTATATGTTGCTCTGATATTTTCTGAACAATTTTCCTATTGGAAATTCGTATTTTCGGTTATCGCTTAAATCTCCCTCGTTGCGTCATAGCTTCCAATTGCTTCGGATATTCTGTGTAATCATACCCGTATTTGAGACCTCATGATATCCATGTGACTCGTCACATTCCCTGGTATTACGACTAGTTACCCGCGGACAAAATGACCGGAGACAAAATAACTGACCAACAGTTTTTATGAAGTCTTCGGTCAGTTGGTCACGCGGGTTTATACCATTCGGCTTTTTTGCCCAAGGGCCAAATGTTACGGAACCCAGGAGTGAGTTCTGTATAGAGTAACTGAGATTCAGTTACTTTTTGATGTTCCACGAGCTGTATAATGAGTACCATCCCCTTTCTTGTCAGCAGTATTCTGTACAACATTGTGTGATGCCTGTTTCAAATCGTATGCCCATCCAATTTTGGCGAATAAATCGATCCAAGATGTTGCAGTATTAAATATCAGACCTTTAAACTCAGCAGTTTTGTAATCCCATGGAAAAACATGATGATAATTGTGCCAGCCCTCACCGTGAGTGAGAAATGCAACAATACGATTCTGGGCTGGTCGAATTGACCTATGATTGTAAATTTGGAAGAAAAACGCCGAATTAAAAAAAAAGGAAATTCCTCTCCTTATTTATACAAATTGTAAATGAATACTCACTTATCGTAACTATGATATCCAAAAAAGTGAGCAAAACTATTCACTGAAGCTGCCATATGTATCTCACATGGATAGCGTAGAAATATCTGAGAAACGAATGCCCATTTCAAATCCTGGTTGAAGAAGTATACGGGTATGAGCACTGGTATGACCAAGTTCATAATCGGTTTTATGATCTTAAAATTTCTGCATAAGTCGAGGAAAATTTGGAAAAAAAATTATTGACTATGTTCCAAAATAGCTTTTTAAAATTTTTTCGATCCTTGTTTCATACCCGTCAAAGAATTGCACAACTGGATCATTATGTATATCAGTCATATCCACTTCCTTCTCTCGTTTTCGTACTTCCTCATTTTTTCGTGTCAATACCCAACCAAGGTGACTGAACCAAAGTCCGCGTTTACTGTTATGTGGATCAGCATCTGTATCGGTGTATCTATGATGTACCCGGTGATTCCTCACCCAACTAGTAATAGAAAATTGTTCAATTGAAGAATAGTAACAAGCAGCGAGGAAAATTCGAAGTGGCAATCTCGCTTTATATGCCCGATGTGTCCAGAGACGATGAACTCCAGCTGTAATTCCAAGCATTGTAAAATGATTCGCGATAATACCTGTAGAACAAACAACAAATTTAATAAGAAAATCACATTCAATCGTATGTTCCATTGAATTTATTACAAAAATGATTCAATTCACTTATACTCACTATATATCACGAGAAATTTATGATCCCAGTATGGGAACTTGAAAATATAATATAGGAACCCAACATGAATAAAAACCAAAATCACGACATTCTTCCAAACAGTTTTGGACTTGGCTTTATACGATGGCAATTGTTTTATCGCGGTCGTTTCTGTTTCTGTGACTTGCTCACCCATGATCCTTGAAACAAGAAAACAATTGTAATTAGTTATCATCAATATCTATGAGAATTCTCCTTCTCATCATATTCCCATACGACGCTCAAGTATTACGTCAATAAATTTCTCATTATCACAAGTATACTTATGATCCTTATTGCTACAAATAACACCACCTCATTTTTATCGAGCTATCGATCATTGCATGTTTCACTTTTCACGCACTTTTTTTGTTCATTAATTTTAAATCCGATTTTATAGAATTTATAGATCATAGATTATATACATATATATATATATATGTGAATAGGAAGGTGCCGAACATACTAGAACCCCCGAATTTACACGCACATGGGAAAAATGTAGCACGTTGGACTGCATCACCTCATCTATGATATATAGGATCTGCTATGCTGATCCTTTCAAATTTTACTGCTGCACGTGCGTGTGTAAGGAGCGACACTTTGAGGATTTATTTCGCAAATTCGTATAGTAGTCAATAATTAATAAAGGTGATCACAAGTCTACCCCTCATGATTTTTTATTCTTACTTGATATTCTTGATTCAATTTCAAGATTCAGACGATCTAACGTTGCACGACTGCGCCACACTACGTCGTCAGTCGAAAAAGGGCGTGCTCGATCACACCACCGGGCTCCTACAATACCAATCAGCAGGGAGAGATCCGAAAAGACTTCCGCCGCCAGCGACGATGCGAGTGATGCTAAATATCCGGAATGTGCCCGTATTTTTTTTCGGGAAATAGAGATAACTTCCGCCGCGTGTTTTATTGTCAGTAAGGTTGGATATGTGGCCACAAAACACGTGTGGGTTTAACTTTTACTGATACGATTGTCGAGGCACGTCCAATCCTATTTGGGAGCTGTTACTATTATATATATATATATAATGAAGATATTTAACAATGGGGAGACAGAATAGCCGTTCGGAATATAGAATATGTTCATATCATTCTGATCGACGAATGCTCTTGATATATTTCAGATTTTACGGATATAATCTTCCATAGATTGAATCTATGGTCAATACCCAATTCATAATAATATATAAACGGTATGATAAAGTATATAATAATAAACATATTTGTATTGATGAAATTGAATTCGAATCAAATTCTATTATCAATTGACAATTTTACCTGCGGAATCGTTCGATCTCTAAAATCCAAAGAACTTGGTTGGTATTGGATAACTTCAGTTCTACCCGACTTTTTTCTTACTAATGCAAACAATCATTATTTGCCTTTTTAACGTGGACTATTATCAATTGTCACTAGATAAGTCGCTTCAAAGTTTTCGTAGCATGACTAGTAAATAATTATGATCTAACATTAACATGTCATGTAGAATTGTTTGTTTGATAGTATATAGTACCATGTAATAGATAGTATACTATCTCTATTGCATAATAATTGGCCCGTCAAAGTAGTAAGTATTTACCATTTACACGTGGACTATTGTAGATACGCAGATTGTATTCAAAACGATTTGAAATGAATCCATTTCGAATACTTTTAAATACTATCAAATGTTTCAAGTGTACTCATATCAAGCCTTGACTATGAAATACATCGTTTCGAATGCTACTTTTGAATCAATGCAGTTACTGGATGAGCCACTTCAAAATTTTAGCAACATGGTTAGCAAATAATTATTATCTCACATTAATATATTACTATACAGAAAAAAAATTGGGATGAACTAATGTAATGCAATATCATGAACTAATTGATGGCCAACTGATTGATCAATGTTCAATTGGCAACAAGACATGATTTTATTCACTCTTCTATCTTAATTTCTAAGGATATACTGTTGTATTTCTAAGGATTTACTGTTGTAAAATAAAGCAAAATGTTATTCCTACCCATTCTATCCACCTCATTCCAGCAAGAGATGATAGCACGCATATTGAATTGTATTTGAAACATACATTCATGATGAAGTCCAATTGCCTTTGTGTGAGGGTCAAGATATTGCTCTGGGTGATTGGATTTTTTTTCAAGGTTACTCGTGTGGTTTCAAAATCACGCAGCATCTTGGAAAATTAATGTGAGTTCATCCTGAAATAATGTGAAATTCAATTGAAATAACAATCAATAATATCTGTTTGCAAACAACTCTTACGATTTGATAGTAAGTTGGGCCATTATCCGTTTGTATGGTGTAGATAAAAAAAACCGCCGCGTATGCAACGCCCAAGGGGAGCAACCATAAAGTAAAAAAAAGCATGATGCCGACTGAGTAATTAATTTCCAAAATACAGGTTTAATGAATGAATGAAATATGAATTAACAATATTACAATGGCGTAAACTAATAATCTAGATTGAATATTGTGAAGAGAATATTATTATTCCATACATTGTTCTATTTAATTATCGACAGAAATTTTTGTTAGAGAATTTCTCATCATTGACTGGTCTACCAGATCTCGTTTTTTTTCTTTGTATAGTTTGAATTTCGCGGGGAATGCATTACACTCCACTTATGAAATGATAACCTTCAATTGTCGTTGGTGATCGCATGCTAACCAAAGTATTATCGATATCTCTCTTTTTTTCAGTGATCAAATGCAATAATTCGAATTATATATAAATCGATTTATCGAAACTTTTGAAAAAAGAAACGGAAAATTTCATCTTGCCATGGCGAATGAATACGACGAAATTTTCACATGGCATCCTCAACTTGTTTTGGTATCAAAAAGACCGGTTACTTGGCGTGGTTTTTTAAAAATAAATGATAATACACAAATGGAAATCAAACTGAAAGTACCAAACTATCCTCAAATGAAAGATGTGTCTGTACAGTTTGGTAGACAAATTTATCTCATGCATGGCACTGATTTTGCGACGAGAATGAATGCACTTTTGAAAAATGCAACCTCAGTTCTGTCTTTCTTAAATCAAATGCAACGAATTATGGTAATGAATTGTTTAATATTAATCATAATCTCGCCGTAAAATGTATTTATAATTCCGAAAGACAAATATAATATACATGTTTTTAATTCTTTACAGGATAATATTCTCAAGGAAAAACCTTTCAATAATAATGCGAATCATTATTCGTTCAATACCAAAAGCTTGGAGGAATTGAAAGATACTCTGGATATTCCAGTAAATCATCAAATCATTCTCTAATCGAATTATCTTGCATCAGTTTGGTATACGACGAAATATTCCTCTTAAGATTCTATATACTTATTATGACATAGGATATCCTATGAGAAAATCACACAGCCAAAAATATTTTGATGATAGTATAGCATCTAGGTGTCCTCGCCACATGAGCAGTAATGAAACATATTTATTCGTCCTAATCAGATAATATTTTGGTCTGTGTTGATTTGTCGTGTTACCATCTGATCACGATCAATCTTTGATTTGGAATATGTTTGATTCCAGGGAATCACTGTTCTAATTGACAAAAAGTTGAGTGTGATTAAATTGACATACAAAAATATTTCTCTACAAGTGAAACAAGATGTAACCAATAACATTTCGTGGATAATTGTTTCATCAGATTTACCGCAATTGAAAAATTGGATCCCTTTGGAAAAATGTGTATCGACTCTCGTTGAAGCAGCAAATACATTAAAAACTAGAGTGAATGCACTGGAAAATACTTGGGAAGATCTGCGGGCTATTGATAAGTACGTTGATTTATTGAGTTAAAGATACCATGAGGTTCAAATCAATGTATGTATTTTTTTATAGAAATTGCTGGGTCGTAGACCCAACTGACCCAAAACCATGTCACTTGTACAGGAGAATACATTTGAATGCATCGTTATCAATCTTAATTACAATTGATCCTCTTAATCCTCAATCATTACATGAAATAAAGATTTTGGGGAGTGATAATGAGGTATTGAAGTGTCAAAATATGGTGAATGAAAATTTACATGTAAGCAGCTAATATAGTAATTCATATGATCCTTCAAGTTTGGTTGCGCATTCACATATCAATTATTTTGTCACAGAAATGGTCATCTGACAGAACAATAATTGAAAATCTTCTTACTCTTTTGGAAGTATCAGAATTACCACAAGCACCAAACATAAACCAATCTGAAACAGAGGCTAACATTGGTATTGTTCGAGACGAAGAATGTTACATTTGTTTTTGCCTGGAATTGGATGATGGTGAAATTCCATCAGAAGTTTGTAATAATGGAAAGTGTCGACGAGTTTTCCACACATCATGTTTATCCCAAGTACGCTTTACATCAAAATTTGTGAGAATGTCTGAAAAATATGAATCAAGTATTCAATATGATGTGAATATGTTTTCAGTGGCTAGCGGCGGTAGTTGGGAATCAAATCGTGTTCGATCGCATTCATGGTACCTGTCCGAAATGCAACGAGTGTATATCGTGTCGTATTGTGAGTAACTGATAAAATTGGGTATATACATATGCATATGAGGATTTTTATTTGAATGCGTGATAATGTATAAAGAAATATTTTTTTGACCATATCTCGAGTGATTCATTGAACTCTTCATTTCCACATATTAATATCAATGTCACGTTTGGTGGATGGTTTTGTACACACGATTTGAATTTGTTCTCGTTTATTCGTCCGTATTCAATATCAATTCCACTAATATGCTTGACTTCATCTAAAAAATATATATAATTGATTAAATATGTAAATATCAGCAGGCGGGTAAGCGATTTATACCTTTCTGTGTTACATAAAGTTTACAAGACACATTCCAATAATCAGAGAGTAATTTCAGCTCTCTTTTAAGTGGAACTTGATCTACTGTCTGGAAACCTATGTTTAAATTAATTCGCGTTTCGTCCATTTCATCGTCTATAATTGATTTCGCAATTGGATATAACGCTGCGATGCCACTCCCAATACCAAACATAATAATATTTGTGAAAGTATTCCGAGCATATTGGAATTCTCCATAAGGACCCCGTACTCTCACTTCCGTGCCCAATTGAATATTCTTCAACTTGTTCGTGTTCAACCCAGTGGGATATACTCTGATGAGAAGTTTCAAAGTGTCACCACTCCAATCTATCGGTGTGATTGGCTTTGACCATGATGAAATATTTATCATAACATGTTGCCCAGCATTCAGAAAAATATTTGCATCGCTATCATGCTCCTCATTATATTTCAAGCGTATTATCACATACACGCTATTGACTATGTCCACCTTGTCTACATTGAATGATTTATATGATAGTGGTGCGAGTATATTTTTCGTTGCTAATCTATGCACATTTTTATTTCTCTCCCATTTCTCTAGTAATTGCTTGTGGATATCAAATATACATGGATCACATGCATTTCCGCAACAATTATCTTCATCTGGTGTCTGCGGTCTATCATGTGATGTATTGGTTACATTCATGACAACTAGGTCGCATACGTCACAAGGCCTTTGTCTATAAACTCTCAAAACAGCTGATTTGACGAATACTGCAGTGTCAGCATGCGATATCTGTCAAAAATCGCGCATGTTATATTTTCTTCCAATTGTCAGAATCATTTTTTTGTTTCCTGGACATTGTGTTGTTGATTAAGTATGTTTCTGCTGTCGAGTTAATGATCATGTGGCCTTGATGATTCATTGATAGCGTAGAATGCTCATAAATGAGCATGCGAAAGCTTCGCATTCCGACAACAAAGACAATTGGAATATTATCTTGTCATTCTTTTCATGTAAAATGCAACTCAACAATTACTATTCACTCGTGAATTGCTCGATTGATTGAGAGGTAGATTGTGAAAACGTTCCACATACACTTCGAATCGTATTATTATTTGATGATTGATTGGAAAAACACAAGCGGAATGTATTACGACGTTTTCAAATCATCTGATTCAAGTCAAACTAATCGATAAATTTATCCACAATGATTTCATAGTAATTTTCTTATTATCAATTTTTGGACTAGGCGCGCTATTATTCTCCGAGCTATTTTTACACCATTTCAAAATATTTACTCACAACGAATACATGAGTAACCTAAAATAATTGTGTTTGAGAATTGTAAATTTGTGAGAAAAAATACTGAACGATGGATGATGAAGATATTCTTATACCAACGAATAAATGGCGACGTTTTACACTTGTAGAACCGCCAATATTCCTAACATTTATTGCTTACGGAATGACAGGTAATTATGATATGAAATATTATTCAGTCATTAAAAATCACGCCGAGATAGCAACCTTTACCTCACTGAAAATAGGAGATAAATATCCGTGTTGACGTATTTCTAATTTGTTCTATTCCATTACAGATATCGTCTTTTCCGACTTGATTCTATTTCAAACTTGTAGAAAGATATTGAAAACATACATGGATTGTGATATTATGCATACGAATAGTAGCAGCCAAGCAGCCCATGATTTGGATAATTCTATTCAACCTGAAGCGAGTTATATTTTGATGTATCAGTCTCTCCTTGAGGGTACATTGGCAGCATTTTTGTCATTATTTCTGGGCCCTTGGAGTGATAAATATGGCAGAAAGCCTCTTTTATTAATCGGCTATTTTGGTAAGGATCATTAATTATCTTATATGAATAAATCAAATAGTGTATTGTCCAAAGCATAGTTGCACATGAGCTCTCCGTTCCTTAGAATATCGATTTTACTTATTTATCACTGTAAGATGTGCTCTTCAGCAGGAATGAGATCATATTTATTCCTGTAAATACATTGTGCTTGTTTCAAAGTGTACACTTCAGATTATCTCATTTGGTTGCAAAATTCATACGATATATTGGCTATTGATATTTACACTGAAGATGTTAAGTTAAAACTTGATGACTCTACTTGTATACATTAGTGTGTATGTAATTTCAGCTGCGGCATGTAAATTGATCATATTGTCAATTTTAACACTGTGGAATCTAAATCCATGGTTTTTTTTATTCGCTTCAATACCAACGGGACTGCTCGGTGGAAGTTGTGGTGTTATCCTGGGAACTATGTGTTATATCTCAGATGTTACAAACAATAATAATCGAGCATGGCGATTGGCTTGTTTGCAAGCTAGTTATTACTCTGGATTGATAATCGGTACATTTATTGGCCCCTTCATTTTTCAAAAATATGGCTACACGTCATTATTTGCTACTGCTGCATTAGTTAATGTTGTATCTCTGTTTCATATATTTATTTATGTACCGGAAACTATTCACAGTGAAACTCAGGTAAGATTTATGATTGTTAGCAATAATTAATGGAAAGTTGGTAAAATGTGCTGGCTGAAAAATTGAAAGATATGTACAATGGTTTTTCTTTTTCCCCATTCGTATTATAGCACACATGGAAATATTTATTCGACGTACGACTTGTTAAAGATTTAATTGTGACTTCTGTGAAGAAGCGTTCAGGTTTGAATCGTTTGACATTATGGAGTTGTATTTTGATACTATCATTACAAGTTGTCCTAATGGAGGGACATGGGAAAATTGGATATTTATTCGCAAATGCAAAACTTGGATGGAACACAGTACAGTATTCAATTTATATCAGTGAATCAATGGTTGTATCCATTGTCGGTGCAATAGTAGGATTGAAAGTATTAAGAACTTACCTAGGCAAGTTTCTGGAACTTATTCATTATGATTTTTCCACTGATGAGAATTCACAAAGGATAATTAACAAATTTTCTTGCAGGTTTTTCGGATGCTAGTGCAGCGGTAGTAGGTACATTGTCTGGTTTCTCTTCAGCAATGATCATGTCATTCACAACGAAACCTTGGCATATGTATTTAGCAATGAGCGTGGGAATATTTTCTACAATTATGTCGCCAACAATTCGTTCAATTTTGTCAAAATCAGCACCAGCAGAGGATACAGGTGAGGGCAAACACACAAATTTTTACCTGAGACATCTTATCATTTGATTTTTTTTTATTCGTAGGTAAAGTATTCTCCCTGACGACGTTCGCAGAAACGTTATTACCCTTGGCTGGCAGTTCATTATATTCGCTCATTTATTCGGCTTATATGCCACCAGTTTATCCTTTACCTGCTTATCTTTTATCGGGAGGGATATCTGTTATAACTCTGGTATTAGTCGTATTGGTTGATAGAGAAACAATAAGACGTCACGCAATTTTCGAGACCCATGATGGTCAAAGCTGACAATTCTCTATACATATATGTGCAAAACGAAGGGATTTAACAAATTGTGATATAATAAACGGAAACATATCAGAAGAAGACATAAGAAATATTTTCCGAGGCTTGTATGTGCATTCAAATTTTATCGGAATACTCCACGTACGCTCCCGATTTATAGTTATTCATTTTTAATATTTCCACAAGACGATCAGCAGATCGATCAGTTGTTATCTGTCGCTCCTCTCGACGCATCACACTGAAGAACATTTTCATCTCCATGTCTGCAAAAGATTCAGCTGCAGTTTGTAACATAGCAGTTTCAACTGCACCAAGCGAGTAATTGAGTACATTCACGTGTGGAAATTCTTCAGCAAATACCTATATTGAAATTGTTGCAAAGAGAAAAATGTTTGTGAGTGAAATAATATTTTCCTTATGAAATATAATATATGTGATAATTACTTTGAAATACATTTCACGTGCGGCTTTTCCGCAACAGTAATAACCTGCCGATTTTATAGGTTTCATTGAACTCGATGACGTAATGTTTATCACTAGTTTGTCAATCTTATTATCTCCATGGAAAATTTTCATGAATACGCAATTGAGAATAGCGGGAGAAAATACATTGAGATCATAATACTTTCGCCAAGTATCAAAGTTCAGCATATCTGTTGTCATCTTAGTAATATCTCCTATTGACGCTGCATTATGAACAATGATAGCACGATCAAATTTTAATGGATTGACAACAGACTTCCCGATGATATCTAGAGAAACAAAAGTTACTGTCAGAGTTAATAATTCTGAAAATATAACGTGGCGGTCTCGATGGAAGAACTGATTAACAATGCCTGTTAATACATCTGCATTGGCTACAGACAAATCTATCCC
The DNA here is from genome assembly GCA_030523045.1 of Meteorus cinctellus. Classification (NCBI taxonomy): domain Eukaryota; kingdom Metazoa; phylum Arthropoda; class Insecta; order Hymenoptera; family Braconidae; genus Meteorus; species Meteorus cinctellus. Next base: position 2,327 of record JAPYZF010000230.1, on the reverse strand, counting down.
CCGATAATCTACAATTACGCGGCTAGGAATTTCCTCAGCAGTTTCTCTCATCCCATTCACATTTCTCGCTAATAATAATAAACGTGAATCTTTTTCCAATAATTTCCCAAATGTTATGGCAATTTTTCGACCAATTCCTTGACTTGCTCCTGTAACTAACAGAAAAATTCTTCCTGCTAGTAGATCCACCATGACTTTTAGCTAAGGTGTTTCAATTGATTTATCCATGTATCCATTCGTCTTTGTTTATCCAAGCCTTATCATGAACTTGTATGCGCAGTCAAATATCGATTGGTTAAACCACATGAACTTAAATCTTCACCACTCTTCAGGAGACAGTAATGCCTCTCAATTTATATCTGATCTTTCCTGCGTTCAAAAAACCCTCTAAATGTACGATGAGAGAATGGGACGTTTCGCAATCCAAAAGCTTATGAATAAATCATTAGTATCAATCTATCATAGTTCATAGGCAGTTGACAGTTGTGTGACGTCTCATGGCAGGGATTAATGACGGGAAGCAAACGACATTATTCATACAGATGAGTAGTGCAAATCTTACAATTCTATTTTCCTGATGTTTCATTTTTTCTTGCCTTGTGATAAGATCACACTCCCATATATTTAACTTAATCGATAAATTGAATGACGAAAAAAACAATCCATCATATCTCAGAGATTATCATGACATAGTAGAAACATGATAAGACAAGCAACGATATTCATATGGAGTTTATATATTTATTTTTGTATATTTATTGTTATGATGTTAACTGGTTTTATTATACTGACAGCATGTCACGTCATTTCCGCACACACACTTACTTTCGGTTGAAGTAATCTATGAAGGCACCTGATTTGTAATTTTGTTCTTTCAATATTTCTACGAGACGCTCCACCGTTTGTTCAGTTGTTAACTGCTTGTTCTCTTGCCGCATTTCACTGATATTTTTTTTAACTTCAGCATCAGCAGAAGTTTCAGCGACAGTACGCAACATTTCAGTCTCAACTGGACCGGGCGAGTAGCTGAACACATTTACATGTGGAAATTCTTTAGCAAATACCTAGTAAACATACAAAATTTATAGAAAGGAATGAAACATAAAGAGGAAATATTCAGAGATTCGATAATATGATGAGCATTTTTAACAGTTACTTCGAAGAACATGTTTCTTGCAGCTTTTCCAGAGCAATAATATCCCATAGACTTGAATGCTTCCACTCCAGCTAGTGATGTAATATTTATCACTAATTTTTTCACAGTATCATCCTGGCGGAAAACGTTCATAAATACACCATTCAAAATAGCTGGTGAGAATAAATTTAGATCATAATATTTTCGCCAAGTATCAAAGTCCAACATTTCTGTTGTCATCTTAGAAAGATCTCCTATTGATGCAGCGTTATGAATAATAACAGCCCGTTCATATTTCAACGGATCTCCTACAGATTTTTTCAAAATGCCTAAAGAAAAAGGAATAACTTTTATTACAACCAATAATCGCTGGTATATATGTTTTAGATAATAATTATTAATTCATACTTGTCAAATGATCTGCAGTTACTACAGATAGATCGACACCCACACAATCAACAGACACATGATCAGGAATTGTAGCAGCTGTTTCTCTCAAACCATTTCCATTTCTCGCCAATAACAATATTCGTGAGTTTTTTCCTAATAATTTAGAAAAGGTAGTTGCAATTTGTCGTCCGATTCCCTGGCTTGCACCTGTTACTATCAAAAACACTTTTCCTGACAATATTTCTACCATGATTGCAATTGTGGTGTCTTCGTTAATTTGCACTTCTATAACGGGTAACGTGCGAGTATTGAATACGGAATAGCATAGACTGCTGCAGTAGTAAAGCTATGTGACTCAACAGTGTTGTTAATCTAAAATGGCGGTTGCGTAATATCGTTCTGCAAATAATTGCATGGAAAATAAAATACTCTGCAATCGGCGATGACAATTATTTCAACCACTAATCTACAGTGTCTTCGTTTCTATGTGAGATTTTTCGATTCCTAATCTATTTTACTTGGATGAACAATGTCTGAATAAAAAAATTCCTGGGGTAAATCAAATTTACTCAAGAGAAAATTTGAATGATGAATCGTCAGAATTAACTCCTGATATGAATATAATTTCTGATATATGCTTGTGTGGCATTCAATACATGAAAATTCTCGTATTGCGAATGTTCGCAAAATTCGCATTGATATATACAGTCGAACTGGCGAAAGAGTTCCCTTCGCATCACAGCTCGTTCCACGTACCCCCACTTTAGATTTCCCCCACTAGCTCATTCGCGCATGCGTGATG